>CM057141.1:2650697-2711789 GCA_029964075.1 Patiria pectinifera | reverse complement strand
AAAATGAAGCTCAAGCATCTGTCTAAGTCGGCATCCTACAAGGTCAATTCGAAACTGGCCGGTTCACAAAATGGCGACTTGGGGATAGTCAACCCCTTGCACACTCTTACTCCGAGTGGTATCTTCGAAAACGACGCTATTACAACACACGGTGAAGGTGCGAATGTAGTAGCTGTGAACCCTTTATTTGAGTCTGCGGAAACCTCAAGTTCAGAGGAAAATACGACTGAGGTGTCGGCAACGGAGTGTGAACCATCTCCCGAGTTACCGATAGGAGAGTCATGCCCGGAGAGCCAGTCAAACGGGATGGATTGCCTCGCTGTCGATTCGGCAGCAATCGTCCCCATCTCGACAACACCGATAGATGCCTCTGTCTACATCAATAAAGACAACAGGGACTCCGACACACCGCCTGATGGTTCCGAATCCGGACTGACTTGTTGCAGCGAGAGCATGGACCCTGAAAGAGGTTTCGAAAATCCCGCCTTTGACTCGGACACATCGTCTGATGGCTCCGAATCCGGACTGAGTTGTTGCAGCGAGAGCATGGACCCTGAAAGAGGATTTGAAAATCCCGCCTTTGACGTCGAGACTACCGATGCGGTGTCACGTGACGACGACGAACTGACGATGGACACCAGTAACATTTCAGAATTTGACACCGACCTCTAAATCGAAAATGAAGGTCCAAAAAGGAACCATATAAGAATCATATTGTTCACGTTTGAGTGTCCCCCCCCCCCGTAATTGTCATTATCCATTTACCTCTGGGCGTCACGACTTTAACATAGCCGGTGATCCCATTTTTTTCAAGTACAAATTAAACATCATTTTCCCCCCGAATTTGGGTGTAGGTCTATATTTCGAAGTGAATCTGTGTTGTTAGTATTAACTAAGAATGCGGAAGGCTCTGGGTAGTTCAACCAAAGATTGTAGAAAAACTCATCTGTGTTCAACGAAGAACAAGTTTTTAATATTGGTGTACATATTAAAAGTCTTGCACAATATTGTGTAACTAACAGTTACACAATCAAGTCGGGTTTGGAATATCCCAACCCGTGGTTCAGTTTCCTGCCTTTCTATGCCAATACACCCAATTGGTACACATTTTTCAAGAGATGCAGTAATGTTTATTAGAGCATTGTTCGCTGTTGTTTTCAAGTCAACGGTGCTTAGACTCCGTGACTGACGAGATACGACTAAGGTTTTCATGGCAAGCTGATAGCCCTTCTTTATGATGCAACCGTAGTGAGAGTGTTAAGTGCGTATTAAACACAGCAAAAAAAAGAAGAAAAAAAGAAAATGGAAAGTCCTCACTCATTGGCGCGGTAATTTTGAATGTGATCGTCTGATGATGACGTTATTTGTGTAGAGCTTTGGGATTTTTTTCAGCTACATTTTGTCACAGAATACTTGTTTCACCAACTGTAGTACACAATGTCTTGATTAACAACCCTGGTAAGGCAAACAACATGATTTATAAAATCCACTTTTTTGAAAAGACGGGCCCTTCAAAAGGACTTTGTTGAATATTTTAACTTTTAAACTGATGTTTTATCGCTGGTGATGTTGGAAGACAAGTGTGACGACGATTCTTGAAATTGCATTTTTGGACGAAAGAGTTTTTAGGGTCATTGTGTTCAATTGGTGATATTCTTTGAACGGATTGAGCAATTTCAGTAATTTTCATCTAAAAGTAGCTCATGAAATTGGCTTTCCAGTCATTATTTTTGGTGCTACATTTTTGTTTAATTATGAAATATAATTTTGAGGGTTTGGTTTCCGCTTTTTTGACTCACCCTGTGAAAGCTCTTATGGATATCAAAAGCGGATCTTAAACACGAACATTTGAGAAAACGTTATGGCTGCTGAATCCGTTACAAGTGATACGTCGTTTCCGGTCAGAATCAACTCTATTTTAGAAAATATGCTGCATGTTGATTAAAGCACACAATTAAACAACAAAAACGTAGGGACAATTCATAATTAAAGGTGTACCACGTTGGAACACATTTAATTCGAAACAAAATTAATAAATGCAATCACTGATGTGTCATCTCGACTGTCTCAACTCGCACAGTGCGCGCTCACTGAGGGCAGCTTGGTTGCTACTTAAATTCAGTGACAATGAAAGTACAAGATGTCTACTCAGATGTGACGTAAGATAAAAGGGGTCTTTTCCTTTGAATTAAAGCGATGAGTGTTAAAATATAGCCGATGTTTGTAGCGTCTTGATTTTGGTGCTTGCGGCTTATTGAGTATTGTCAGTTTTTGTGAGTGCCTTTTATATGTTGAACCTTTTGTTTTCAAGGAGCGGGCCATAAATCATAATGTACCTCTATAGGGGCGACCATAATTGCCATACCGAATGATTGTCCGTAGCGCTAGCGGTAATCACGAATATGCATGCTTGTGCATCATTAGTTCAAAGAGGCAGTGGCATGACTAGCCTAGGGTTAAACTGGTAGTGATCTGGGGTGCATGATTTTTTAAAAGGGGAAGGGGACATTGAAGGCACATGATATATATTTTTTGTTCAATTCAAGATTTTCAATGGGGGAGGGGGGGACGGGGGAACACGGACATCTGTTCCCCCTCCCCTTGCCCCCCGTGCCCCACCCCGTGTACCCTGTGCGCCCCCCCCCTCCCCCAGTCAGTCTGCTTGTGTCGTTATAGGTAGGTTTTCCTGTGTAATGGTCGCCTTTATAGATGTTTGCATGTTTGTATCGTCATCGTAGTACGTCTACAGGCGACCATTACTGCCCTAATGGTTGCCCCTAGTGGTGGTCACGTTTGTGGTCATCAGTACCTCTATAGGGCGACCAAAATTGCACTATCGGTCGCCCCTGGAGTAAGACATGAATAATCATGTCTGTGTCGTCATCAATACCTCTGGGGGGCATAACTGCACTACCAAATGGTTGTCATGAATGTGCATGATTGTGTTGTCATCAGTGTACTTATAGGTCGACCATTATTCAAAAATGGTCGCCCTTCATGTAAATGAAAAAAAAAATATAAAGAATACAAACTTCAGGCAATCAGGCTTTTGAAAAGCTATGGAAAAATAATGTTAAACTTATACGCGAAGTGCGCAGTATTAAGTCAACTACATCTTGCCAAAAAATGTCTTTTTTATTTTGTTTAGTGATATCAACTCATGATAAACTCATTGCAGTTACATGTGCCAAAACTAGAGACAATAGCACTTTCGCAAACTTCAATTTAGCCATGAATGCTTATGCAACTGCAATTTTTTTCTTCAGATGTTTTCCTCCTACCAACCGATCCTACTTCAGAGGCAAATAAATTTGAGAAACACAGAAATAAAAAGGGACGCCCTTATCTGAGAATGCCAACAAATTTCAATTTCACTATTAAGGGTGTCATCCCGTATCGAGATTTGGATGTACCACGATTTCTGGTGCCATCACACAAAACACTATCACTTTATTATTAGGCCAAAAAAAAGTCTCCAGTTTCTGGTATGCGCGCGCGTCGCCGTAGCCATGCGCGTCGGCAAAATCAAAAAGTTTTTTTTTTCAATGAAAGATGATGTCTCAAAACCGTCAAACTCACTGGTTTGACTGGAATCCTGCTGCTGCACAATTTTAACGTGTTTTTAGATTGGGTTATGGTCGAGAATAAGCTTTATGTGGCCTCCCTGGACTCCCATATATTTGCACTAAGTTTAGTCGGGCACCATTTGCAGTCATCAGCCGACATTTTGAAGCAAAAAAAAATCAGGTAAAAAAAAAAAAAAGCCGCGTCGCCGCACCACTTTTTGGGCAAGCTCCATACCGGAAACCGGAGACTTTTTTTTTTGGCCTTAGCATGGTTTTAGAATTGTCGAATGATTATTGCAATCAGACATCATATTTTAATTATCAGTTTAACTTTAACACACGTTAAGTGCGGGGCGAAAACCGACTACTTAATTTAAATGTACGTTAAGCTTTTAAAGCTTAAGGTATATTTAAATTAAGCAGTAGCTATATCCTTGTCCTTCTCACAGGAAATAAGCACACATGCAGCTTTGTGGAATGATGGAGTCATACTTTTGGGATGACACCCTTAAAAAAAAGATCCCATGACCTGATGAACAGGAATAATAATCAGCGCTTTTATTGAAACATTTGATATAATAATGCGGTATGGGCTCCTTGCGCCAACAAAGAGGGCGCCCTTTTACCCAGCAACGACGTCCCATGGGCGGGACATTTCGCTGGTTGACGCGCACCGTTCCTTGTGTGTGACGCACGTACACCAGGGGATTCAGTTGTACTATGTACACGCAGTGCTAGCGGTGGCCGCGCGTTGCGGCAAAATTGCAGTCAGGCAAGATGGCGTCGGTCGGTCACCCCCAACTGTACTTTCTTTGCCGGTGAGGGGCTACTTGTGAACGGAGCGGACACAGGGTGAGTAAAAAGAAAGTGACCCAAAGTTATGGGTTTTTTTTCTAAAAAAAGCAATCCATGGAATGCAGCTATTGAGCTGAGTGAGAAAACCAGATTACACACAAGCAATAAAAATGAGATTATAAAAAGATAGTAATATAGGTCATTAAACCCCATATAGGCCCACTGTCGGCTGTGAATCACGTGGCTTGTATAGGGTCCAATGTTCAAGGAAACGTATTACACAACTATGATCGTTACTCGGCTCCTTTATACGGATAAAAATAAAAACAGTATTCCTGAACAGTGATAATGGATGGACAACACAACTGTAGGCCTACTATATTGTGCATATTTTTGTGTTGGTTCATTCGAAAAAGGCCTATATGAAGTACTTCCATTGATGTCTTCGATATTCCCACCCGTATTCCAAATAATCAAGGTCTTACTCTGATCTAGTAACGCTATTGTTTGTTTAGATGAACATTACTGTTTAACCTGGTCTGTATCCAAAATGGATGCTCAACAAGGCGATCAAACGCCCCAGCAACCCCAGGCAGAGGGACAGCTTTCCGAGGAATCTAAGCAGACAACCCAGGCCGAAGGTCCACGGACTGATGCTGGCTGGGCTTGGGTGGTTCTATGCGGCGCCTTCGTGGTGTATTTCACCTCCATTGGTTTCGTGATGTCTCTTAGTGTGTATCTGCCAGTTTGGATGGATTATTGGGAGGCCGACGCGGCGACCACAAGCTTGGTTATATCCATCACTACAGTATCGAGGGGAATTCTGAGTAAGTTGTGTCATCATCGAAAGGACTGAAGCTTCACAGTTGTTTATACCATTGTTTGCCTTTCCTGCCTGTAGTTGGGTGGTCTGAGTATCACCCGTTCTCCACGGAGACTATCTCTGGTCGAACTTACTTACTTGGTTCTTGGTGGGCTCTTCTCATAAAGACTTCCACAAGGGACTATAACTAGGAGGCCAGAAACACCAGGGCAAACCGCTTCTCTTAGCGATAAGTGTTGCTGGGTTCTTTTACATGCTTTAGGCCTTATACAACACACTGGACCTCCGGCTTAACGTCCCATCCGAAGGACGAAGCAATAATGGTTAAGTGCCTTGCTTAAGGGCACAAGTGTCCGGGCCCGGGCTCGAACCCACGCCACTGTTGCTTCTGAAACGCCAGAGCATGAGTCCGGTGCTCTTAACCCGCTAGGCCATGACACTCCTTGTTGAACGTCCGACACAGGAATGCAAATTTATTCATAAATTTAATATACAGCAAATATTCATTGTTCTTTAGTTGAAATATTGAAAGTAACGTTGAAAAGGTGTTTTTTCCTCCAATCCTCAACGAATTATCGTATAGGTCCCTTGTCAAGTGCACTTTGCACCAAGTTTGGACCCCGCAAAATGACACTAGTGGGCGGAGTTATCACAGCAGGAGGGATTGCCTTGATGTCACTGTCCCCATCCATCACTGTCCTGATTCTTTTCAGTTCAATACCTGGTAAGAGCTTTGTTTTGTATTTTCGTTTATGCACAGGATATAGAATCGTCCATGAACATTATTGGTGCATGTCAACTATTGTAATGGAATATTTTGTTAGTTAAAGGGAATATACATCATTTGCTTTTGCTGTAATTTTCAGAAATGGATGGAATGGGGGGGGGGGGTTGTATTATATAGCAAATATTGTTACAGTGACTTTTTTGAAGTTTTGGGTTCGAAAATGCTATAAAAACCAAGAAAAACAATCATTTTCCTGTAGTCTGGTTCCCTGACTCCATTTAAGAAGAAACAGAGCAGTTTATGTACATTGGGGAATTGTAAGGTCAGGGAACCAGTCTAGCTGGCTTGTACCCGTTCATAGGTGTGTAATCGATTACAAACAAATGTGATGGTCAATTGGGTCCAGTACTTGAAAAAAGCCACTTTTTTCCAACGCTGGTCGGCCGACCAGCGTTGGAAATTGATACAAAATACCACTTTTCTTGAAAATGACAGTACACCAGGTGCCATGATTTTACAGGATGCTTTACACTGTCATTCACTAACAGTCAAGCAAGGTATTTCAAAATAATTTGGTAGTTTTATTTTTGATGTTTGCAAATGTTGTATTTTTCCTTTAATGGGGGCGCTGTAAACGTCGCTGGGTACAAGAACGAGAGAAAAAAATCCCGTTAATAAAGCAGCTTCGTACCTTTACTTAAATCTGCTAATGAACGATTTTAAAATTTAATTTTCAAAAATTATTGTAGGAACATGTAACCTTACGTCAATAACCTTTGATACACATCCCAAGATGGCGTCTTTAAAGCGCCCTCTATGTTCAAGAATAAGACGCATAGCCGTTCGCTCGTATCCCCCGCCCTGCAATGCGCGCAAATGCTATCCGAAAACTTTCTCATGGAAATGCGTACATTCCATACAGGATGACACCTCCCTCGTACATAAGAAATACCAAAATTGACTTGTCGAAAACTTCATTTGTTTCCATTGTAATAAAAACAAAATGTAGCATGTCTTATGAAGAGCAACTGATTCTCAGTTTTCAATATGTTTGCCCATATCAAGAAAAATGTCAAGAACACGAACATCAATAGCGTTTTTACAAAAGAAGATCATCGTGATTTCCTGTATAAAAAGTAGCTTCTATTTCGTTCAAAGTACCCAGCAATAGTATGAATATCTGCCACAAAAGACTTAATAGAAAGGGAACGTTGACAATTCCCAATGAGAAATTTTTACAGTTGTATATTACGCTATCGAGTTGTAACTCACTGAGCTCTTTTCATTACAGACCATTTTTAACTCACATTGATATGAAACAAGTCGGTATGTTTGTCAAAGGCGTTAATAGGTGTGTTTGTCAAAGGCGTTAATAGGCATAACTGGATACCCTGCCTATACACATTCTTCTTTCTTGTTCTGGGAATAATCGTTTTCCTTTTGTTTTATATACTATAGGCTTGGGAGTCAGCTTGGTGTATGTCTCCACAATGCAAGTGTTGGGTTTGTACTTCCACAAAAGGTACACTCTTGCTGTTGGAATAGCTATGGCAGGAATCAGCATAGGCCAACTGGCTTTTCCTCCATTGGTCACACTCTTTATTGATACGTATGGCTGGAAGGGATCCATCCTTATAACATCAGCAATCACTTTACACCTAGCCGCCGCGGGGGCACTCATGAGGCCAGTAACTCGCAAGAAGAGGCAAAAGACAGGGACAGAGGAAGAGGCAGAAAAACCAAAGGAGTCTGTCACGAAGGAAAACGATTCGCAACCGGGTGACCAGGTAGACATCGGAGATAACGCAGTCAATGTTGCTAACGGTAATGGTAACTCCTCAGGTGGAATTGACGAGGAGCAAAGTGATGACAAAGACGTTGCCGTCATTATAGCCGACACGGATGAACTCATCAACGACGACAATGCTTCCCCGACTGAAGACTACACAGGGACTCTTGTAGCAGCAATTGAAGAGGATGGACTTGCTCAAGTAGTGGATCCCGATTCAGTTATCTCTGAGAATGAACCAACCACGTTCATTGGATATAAAAATGTGCGTTGGTCTCAGGTGAAGCACTACTTGCTTGAAGAATATGGTCTCAGACGTCTGATACACAACCGAAGGTTTATGCTGATGTTGGTTGCGTATTTCTTTCACGGTTTTGGAAATCTGAGTATCACTTATATCGTAGCTCGGGCGACCTCTGTCGGTATTGATCTTCACAGATCCGCTCTTCTGCTGTCTCTGTTTGGTGTTGGAGGCTTGATAGGCCGCGTTGGTCCCGGCTGGTTCATTGATAAGAAATACATCAGTGCCAATATGACCTACGTGTTGAGCTTAGCCGTGTACGGTGTTTCTGCTGCTCTCATGCCAGCATTTGTTGTCTTCGGGCCTCTGGCGGTCTTAGCCGTTGTGACGGGAGCAGCAGCAGGGTCATCAGGTTCTCTGTCAATGGTCGTCATTCGTTCGCTCGTAAAGCCCGGTGATGCTTCTGCGGCCCTAGGAATCATGCTGGTTTTCACTTCATGTGGGAAACTCACTGGAACCCTAGTTGGAGGTAAAATTCTGGTTCATACACTCTAAAAAGTCCTTGGTCAGATTGTCTCGGATTCCGGGTTCGATTTGGTCTAATATTTTTGTGGTTAAGAACTCACACTCCTGGAAAACTTTGCAAAAGTGTCTTTTGAACTATAAATGTATCATTTTTTTACCCTGAAAAGTAGACGGCCAAATAGAACCCAGATTCGGGACAAACCTGATCAGGGTCTTTTCTGATAGTCCAGTGAGTATTACATCAAAATTAATTGTATTGGGGAAAAGTATTTACAGTTTTTTAAGCTATGGGAACTTCTACATGTCACTTCGTGGTCGGTCGGTCGGTCCCCGGAAAATTGACC
This sequence comes from Patiria pectinifera, assembly GCA_029964075.1. Lineage (NCBI taxonomy): Eukaryota > Metazoa > Echinodermata > Asteroidea > Valvatida > Asterinidae > Patiria > Patiria pectinifera. Next base: position 2,702,979 of record CM057141.1, on the reverse strand, counting down.
AAAATAAGCCCCCTAAGTTTCCCAAAAAATATAACTACCAAATTTGAATTTTCAAAAAAAAAAAAATTAAATAATTGCTTGTAACAATTCGAAAAGATGTTTATGAAAAGTTTGTAAATGGAGATATGTGCAGTATTGTTAAAGTCACGTGGTGTTTATCACAAATCGCTGTAAATCTAGGTATAAATCTAAAGTATGATGTTCCATATGATGTTCCATATATGGGCGTTGCATTTTAAGCTCTGGCAGGGATCATTTTGATAGATTTTATGCACGTTTTTTATTGAAAACGGCCACAGATTACAGTGCAATCACACATGTTTATTTGTAGAAGCAATTATATCGTTTCTCAAACTCAACAAGATAAAATTAAAACCTCGATGAACGTATTTTCTTTGCACAAACTGATACATTAGAAAAATCAACATCACTTTATGAAAAAGTATGCTATGATCAACATTATGTTGCCCTTGTAGGAAATATATCTTCATACGAACACCTGATACCTTAATTGAGATAAACATTCCTTAACGTAATTTAGACGAGAGTTAAGCTCGAAAAAGTCGTCTTACTCTGACACAAATAAAGGTTTGTTTGCTTATAGTGACAAAGTGCAGTCTTAACAGGTCCATCACATGCACAAGACATCCGCTCTCAAGTCAAATGACGGTCTATTTAAATTAATTTATACCACTGTTCCTCCCCATATTGGTTACTAACTCGTTTTGATTGACATATCATTCTCAAACTCATATTAAAAATAAGTCGCAAATCAGATATGTAGGATACGATTTTGATGAGCAATAGGCAAGCATAGTTTTAAGTTTGCCGAACAGGGAGTTATAGCCGACCAATAACTAAAATTCCGATCGATGTTCAGTATGAAGGTTAATGTGGGAGGTATCTGTATCTTTACCTGTTTAATCCATGCAGACTCGATAAGTTTGCATTTCTTTTGTTTTATTATTAGGTTTGATCTACGACAACACGAAAAGCTACAACGTTGCATTCTTCACAGGTGCGGCCATTTTACTGATGGCTGCCCTACTGGCAACCGTCGTGTACTTTCTCCAGAGGGTCCACACAAAACGACATCTACCTGTGGCCAGGTTTTGGGCGAAGCTACCGAGAAAAATTAACCTCAAGAATCTGTCTAATAAGTCGGCATCCTACGATGTCAGTTCGAAACAGGGCGGTTCACAAAATGGCGAATTAGGGGTGGTCAATCCTTTATACACTCTCACTGCGTCCGGGGTCCTGGAAAACAACGCTATTACAACAGACAGTGAAGGTGCGAAGGTGGAAACTGTGAACCCTTTATTTGAGTCTGTGGAAACTCCAAGTTCAGAGGAAAACACGACTGAGGTGTCGGCAACGGAGTGTGAACCATCTCCCGAGTCGTTACCGATGGGAGAGTCATGCCCGGAGAGCCCGCCAAATGGGATGGATTGCCTCGCTGTCAACTCGGTAGCCATCTTCCCCAGCTCGACAACACCGATAGATGCCTCTGACTGCAGCAATCAAGACATCAGGGACTCGGACACGTCGCCTGATGGTTCCGAATCCGAACCGACTTGTTGCAGTGGGAGTAAAGACCCTGAAAGAGGATTCGAAAATCCCGCCTTTGGCGTCGAAACTACCGATGCGGTGTCACGTGACGACGACGAACTGACGACGGACACCAGTAAATATTGCAGACTTTGACACCGACCTCTTAATCGAAAATTCAGGTCCAGAAGGAGCCATATAAGAATCATATTGTTCATGTGTAAGTGTTTTTTTCGTCCATTAGCCGGGGCGTCACAACTATAACCATAGCTGATGACCCAATTGCACAGTATTGTTTAACATGCACAGTATTGTTTTAAACAGTTTATAAAAATCAAGTCGGGTTTGGAATATCGCACTGTGGTTCAGTTTCCTGCCTTTCTATGCATTATAACCTAATGCCCGCCGCACACGAGAGCTACGTGCTGAGCAAAAAAAGTCTTTGGAGGCCGTTTGCTCATCACGTAGCTCACAAAATATCACCGTACGGTGCGGTGATGTTTTGCTGAGTCTTCTGCCTCGCGAGGCCGTGAGGCAAGTATCTCCCCTGTTTGATTTTGTTCCCTTCTCGAGCTGAAAAACTCCCCGTGTGCAGTCAACCTGAGCTACGTGCTGAGCTAAAAAAAAAACTAGCCAATGAAAGCAAATAATCTGTTCACGTGATCTCAAGATGGGGACAAACGCCAGCAGGCTTTTAGAAGAAATTGCAAAACAATATCATGACATCACATGACTAGAGTATGTGCTTTCATTGGCTAGCTAATCTTTTTAGCTCAGCACGTAGCTCAGGTTGAAAAATCAAACAGGATAGATATTTGCCTCACGGTAAACTCGGCAAAAATTGACCGCACACGATAATATTTTGTGAGCTACGTGCTGAGCAAGCGGCCTCGAATGACTTTTTGTGGCTCTCGTTTGTGGCGGGCTCAATGGTACACATTTTTGCAGAGATACAGTAAAGTTTAACTAAAGCATTCTTGTTACAACTGATAATGTAGTAACCAACTGATAATGTATCACCAACTGATAATGTCACACGAATTGACCGATACTCTATCACTAACCGATAATGTAACAGAAATTGACCGATAGTGATAGAGTATCGGTGAAATGGACAATGTGCGTGGCCGGTATTAAACACTCTGTTTAATTACCCGAGCCTAAGTCTTACAGAGTGTTTAAAACCGGTCAAGCACACATTTATTCACACTTAGTACCCGCAAATTGTATTAAAAAAAACACTTCTGATAATACTCGTTTATGACCCGCAGATTAAAAATTAAACAATAAGAATTGGTCACGGAGCCCCAATATAGGCCCACCGTCGGTTATGTATCATGTGGCTTGTAATCATAGGGTCTAATGTTTGAAGGTCACGTATTGCACAACTATGAACAGCTATTGCACAGCTAGTTTTTTTACGGATAAAAATAAAAACAGTATTCCTGAACGGTGCTAGTGCAGTAGAAACACATACCCTGGACAAAACACCTGTAGGCCTACTATGTTGTGTATATATTTTGTGTTGGTTTATACAATAATTATAGAGTCTTACACTGATGTCTCTGATACAACTACATGTAATCCAAACATTAGTGTCTTACTCTGACTACTAAAACGGATATTTGGATGAACATTGCTTTAAACATTGTTTCACCTGATCTGTAACCAAAATGGATGCTCAACCAGGCGATCAAACGCCCCAGCAGCCCAAAGCGGAGGAACAAAGTACCGGAGAATCTAAGCAGACAACCCATCAGTCCAAGGGTCCACGGACTGACGCTGGCTGGGCTTGGGTAGTTCTATGCGGTGCCTTCATGGCGTATTTCACCGCGCTTGGTTTCACCACATCGCTGTATGTGTATCTGCCCGTTTGGATGGATTATTGGGAGGCCAGCGCGGCGACCACGAGCTTGGTCCTGTCCATCGGTGTACTATGGAGGGGACTTATGAGTAAGTGGTGTCACAAATACATTTAAGAATTAATCGAAAAGAACTGAAGCTTCCCAGTTATTCCATACACTCCCCCTTTCCCGCATGATAGTTCCATGGCAAAGGGAGGCCGTTGCCGAGATGTTTATCACCACTCTCCACAAAAATCGAGATCTACCAGATTTCCGGTGCATTCTACAATTTTGAGACAATTAATATGGAGCCTCAATTTTGGTAGAAAATGTGAGATGAAGCCAATTGATGTTAGACCAGGGCTAATGCTACCCGAACAGTGGGTCAGTGAGCAGGGTTTGACCTCAGAACATAGCGGCATACCCTCCACCTCCCCTATACGAGACTCTCTCCCCTTTGCCAAATTTTGCAGAAAAAGCAAGGTTATCCCCTTACAATTTAAGATTTTCGATAAAAATCTGATTTTGCCCAATTTTGCTAAAAAAGAAAGCTTAACCCCTAACACCTGGAATTTTTCAGAAATATCTGATTTTTGCCCGATTTTGCTAAAACAGCAAGGTTAAGCCCTTACAATCTGAAATTTTCCAGAAACATATGATTTTGCCCTATTTTGCAAAAAGCAAGGTTAATCTCTTACTCATAAACATTTAATTTTGCCAAATTTTGTTAACAAAACAAGGTTAACCCCTTACATCCGGTATTTTTCAGAAACATCTAATTTTGCCCAATTTTGCTAAAACATTACATTTGGAATTTTTCAGAAACATCTGATTTTGCCCAATTTTGCTAAAAATGCAAGGTTAACCCCTTACAATTTTAGATTTTTTCCTAAAAATCTGAAATTGCCCAATTTTGCTAAAAATGCAAGGTTAACCCCTTACAATTTGAGGTTTTTCATAAAACTCTGATTTTGCCCGATTTTGCTAAAACAGCAAGGTTAACCCCTTACATTTGGAATTTTTGAGAAACGTCTGGTTTTGCCCAATTTTGCTAACCATGCAAGGTTAACCCCTTACAATTTTAGAACTTTCATTAAAATCTGATATTGCCCAATTTTGCTAAAAAAGCAAGGTTAACCTCTTACATCTAACATTTTTCAGAAACATCTGATTTTGCCCAATTTTGCTAAAATATGCAAGGTTCACCCCTTACAATTTGACATTTTTCATAAACATCTGATTTGGCCCAAATTTGCTAAAAAAGCAAGGTTAACCTCTTACATCTAACATTTTTAAGAAACATCTTATTTTGCCCAATTTTGCTAAAAATGAAAGATTAACCCCTTATAATTTTAGATTTTGATAAAAATCTGATTTCGCCCAATTCTGATAAAAATGCAAGGTTAACCCCTTACAATTTTAGATTTTTCATAAAAATCGGATTTTGCCCAATTTCGCTAAAAATGCAAGGTTAACCCCTTACAATTTGAGGTTTTTCATAAAAACCTGATATTGCCCAGTTTTGCAAAAAATGCAAGGTTAACCCCTTACAATCTGCAATTTTCCAGAAACATCTGATTTTGCCCAATTTTGCTTTAAAAAATGCAAGGTTAACTCCTAACAATTTAAAATATTGCAGAAACATCTAATTTTGCCCAATTTTAGTAAAAAAGCAAGGTTAATTCCTTACATCTGAATTTTTTTGAGAAACATCTGATTTTGCCCAATTTTGCTAATATATGCAAGGTTCACCCCTTACAATTTGAAATTGATCAGAAACATCTGATTTTCCCCAATTTTGCTGAAATATGCAAGGTTCACCCCTTACATCTGAAATTTTTCAGAAACATCTGATTTTGCCCAATTTTGCTAAAATATGCAAGGTTTACCCCTTACAATTAGAAATTTTTCAGAAACATCTAATTTATGAAAGGTATTTATGAATGGAAATACATACCGTATGTTCTTGTCCGACGTTAAAATGGCTAGGGGCCTTGACGCCAAGCCGGTTTTAGCGTACTTGTTTAAAACCGGCCAAGCATGTATTCATTCCATCATTTTAAAGTAATCAAAAGTCATAATGTTAACGTGGAAGGGTGTTTTTGTCTGTCTTCCTAACGCTACACTTCCTATAGGCCCCGTGGCAAGTGCACTTTGCACCAAGTTTGGACCCCGCACAATGACACTAGTGGGCGGAGTTATCACAGCAGGAGGAATAGCCTTGATGTCACTGTCCCCATCCATCACAGTCCTGATTCTGGTCAATTTTATACCTGGTAAGAGCTTTTTTGTTTTGTCTTGTATGAACATTCTAGAAAAACGTCCATGAATATGAAGAGTTTACAGTGTAGTATATTCATTTTATCACTGAAAGATAAAATACATTATTCTCCACAAACGCACAGTTAAGTCCTACACTTTCTTTTATCAGCTGGTGGTTGCTATGGTGTAGGAAAAGTAAACATATCGATTGGCCTAATTGCAGGTTGCCGCCCCTTGATGGCATGAAGCCAAAAACGATGTTCTTGGCATAAGGATGGATGTTTTTTGCTAAGTTGGTACAAATGTATTGAGTTCACGTGCGCGCATTGACGCGCTAAGTGCATTTGGGGCAAGAAAGGCCAGTTCGGTGTAGCTTTTTGAGACCGCTACATCAAAAATAAACCCACCTCCTCCCCTTCATCCGCCATATTTTACGAATTTAAAAATGGCAGTAAGGTCCTGGGAGCGACGGGCAGTGCCTCAATTCAAACTAAATAAACAACTTGGGTATTTAGTTCTGAAGTAAGACTTGGAATTTGGACGTTAAACATTTAACAGGTTGTGTTTACTCTTTGTAAAAAAGTACGCCAAGCACCCATTTGTACTGATGGGGCATGCCAACCGTAGCTACCAGCGGTGGACCAAATCGGGGTGCTTTTCCAATTTATTAAGTAATTTTTGCATATATTCAAGTCACGTGACAATACTAAAAAACACTTTGGCTAGCACCCACTTGTTCTGGTGGGGCTAGTGAATGGTTGGCAAGCGTGCCAAGGTTTTGGGCCCAGTGATGCCAAGCATGGCAAGGAGGGGCAAGCGTGCCCCGTTTTATGGCAAGCGTGCCGAAATGTTTACGCAAATAACTTTAAGTAAATCGAAAGATAATTTTAATTGTTCCAGTATAGTTTATCAAGGTATTCACTGCCATTTAATCAAGTTAAATATTGACCATGGAGAAATAAAATAGCGGCTCAAAAACTATGCCAAAAAGTCAAGTCATTGTTTCAATGCGTGGTTTTGTGCGTAGTCTGAGAATAAACAGTGTATATACAGTATTAATACTGATATACAGTGTTTATACGTCGGTGAAGGGCAAAATGTAATATTGATTAACATGAAGAGTGTCAACTGTTACAATAGGCTATGCCTAGAAGGGCGTAGACTGGTCCCCCCCCCAAAAAAAAAATGTGGGGACCGGTAGCTAGCTCCCACTTAAAGCCAAGTCACCTCTGCGCCTGCGCAACACGAGTGTTTTTTTCTTCAAACGATAGGGCCTCCTTCACAGCTTTTTGCATGGATGACATTTGAACACACGGTTAAAAAAAAAACTCACTCACAAATCTTACTACAACCGGTAGCAATGATTTAAAATACCGACTTTGACTTGTCCAATACTTCATTTACTTTCATTTTAATAAAAAATTGAACATGTCTCAATATGTAGAGCAACAGAAAAGAATCGAAATTATCCAGCTCGGCTTCCAATTCTTTAGTTCGCACCAAATCAAATAAGAAATTTGTCAAGAACACGAACAATAACGACATGTCACAAACGAAGATATCATCGCAACTTCATGCAAAAAAGCAGTTTCGATTTCGTTCAAAATACGAAGCAATAATACTGAATTTCTTCCACAAAACAATAAAAGAAATGTTACTGAAGTAACACAAAGGGAACTTCTAACATTTATGATTAGAAATTTTAACATTTTAACTGGTCAAAACCCTCTGAACTCTTTGCATTACAGACCATCTTTGTTTTAGCTTTCAGGTGTACGTATAAAAATATTGAAACAAGTTGATCTATTTGTCAATGACGTTAATCGGCATAACTGGATACACTAGTAGTAGGTGAGGGGCAAATCATGCCCCGTTGTGGATCAAGTTGTGGATCTGTGCATGTGGATCAATTTGTGGATCTGTGAGGGACTTTGTGAATCAAGTTGAGGATCTGTATGGGAGTTTGTGGATCAAATTGAGGATCTGGAGTGAGGATCACAGGCCGTGATATGGAGTGACTGAAATCGGAAGGATTTTGGCATGCGCAGAAGATTATATTTATAACTTGAGATACCGATTTTCGGGCATATTGCGCGTGCGCAAGGAGTTAGGAATGGTCTGGGATAATAATTTGGGGTATTAAAGGTTGAAAGATTTATTCTAAGTGTTAAAAGAGGTGAACAACCCTAATAAAATCAATCAGGACAGTTCATATGTCCTTCAACTGGAACAACGCAATACTCATAATTTTTTTTCAACCAGACAATATGTAAGATTGTGTTAGCCTTGTTTACATTGTTTGGTTAAAATAATAATTATGGGTATTGCGTTGTTCCAGTTGAACAACAAATGAACTGTCCTGACTGATTTTGTTAGGGTTGTTCACCTCTTTTAAACTTAGAAAAAATCTTTCAACCTTTAAGTCCCCAATTTATTATCCCCAACCAATCCTATCTCCTTGCGCACGCGCAATACGCCCGAAAATTGGTATCTCAAGCTATGAATATAATCTTCTGCGCATGCGCAAATCTTTCCCATTTCAGTCACTTCATAACAAGGCCTGTGATCCTTACTCCAGATCTTACTTCTTACACTACCGATACACACTCTTCCTTTTGTTCTGAGAATGTCATCTTCCTAAACTTCAGTCTAAGGCCAAAAAAAAATATTCGGTCTCTGGTCAGACCAAAGTTCCAGAATTGACTCGGGGACGCGGCTTTTTTTTTTTTTTTTTTTTTTTTTTTTCAAGCTTGGATTGTACAGACAGGTGGGCTACTATTTTGCTTTTTTTGGTGTCCTCATGTACATTGGTGTCCTCCATAATTTGCCTTGGTGCTCTCGATCATTTGCCTTGGTGCAATTTCCCATTCCTTGGTGCTCTTCGGTAAAAAAGAAATTGAGCAGGTGCGGCAATAGAGGGCGCTGTTGGAGCTACCGCGGAACATTTTGGGGAAAAAAGGATTGACGCGCATGATTAAAATCGACGCGCGCGCTGACCAGAGACCGACTTATTTTTTTTTTTTTGGCCTAACCGACCGGCATTACAGAATAATCATTAGTTTTGGGTGTTTTCCTTTTGTTTTATCTAGGCTTGGGTGTCAGCTTGGTGTTTATCTCCGGAATGCAAATGCTGGGTTTGTACTTCCACAAAAGGTACACTCTTGCTGTTGGAATAGCTGGGGCTGGAATCAGCTCAGGACAACTGGCTTTTCCCCCATTGGCCACACTCTGCATTGGTACGTATGGCTGGAAGGGATCCATCCTTATAACGGCAGCAATCACTTTCCACATATGCGCCGCGGGGGCACTCATGAGGCCAGTTACTCGCAAGAAGAGGCAAAAGACAGGGACAGAGGAGAAGGCAGAAAAACCAAAGGAGTCCGTCACGAAGGAAAACGATTCGCAACCGGGTGACCAGGTAGACATCGAAGATAACGCAGTCACTGCTGCTAACAGCAATGGTAACTCCTCAGGTGGAATTGATGAGGAGCAAAGTGATGACAAAGACGTTGCCGTCATTATAGCCGACACGGATGAACTCATCAACGACGACAATGCTTCCCCGACTGAAGACTACACAGGGACTCTTGTAGCAGCAATTGAAGAGGATGGACTTGCTCAAGTAGTGGATCCCGATTCAGTTATCTCTGAGAATAAACCAACCACGTTCATTGGATATAAAAATGTGCGTTGGTCTCAGGTGAAGCACTTCTTGCTTGAAGAATATGGTCTCAGACGTCTGATACACAACCGAAGGTTTATGCTGATGTTGGTTGCGTATTTCTTTCACGGTTTTGGAAAGCTGAGCATGACTTATATCGTAGCTCGGGCGACCTCTGTCGGTATTGATCTCCACAGATCCGCTCTTCTGCTGTCTCTGTTTGGTGTTGGAGGCTTGATAGGCCTCGTTGGTCCCGGCTGGTTCATTGATAAGAAATACATCAGTGCCAATATGGCCTACGTATTGGGCTTAGCCGTATTCTGTGTAACTGTTGCTCTCATGCCAGCATTTGTCGTCTTCGGGCCTCTGGCGGTCTTAGCCGTTGTGATGGGAGCAGCAGCGGGGTCATCAGGTTCTCTGTCACTGGTCGTCATTCGTTCCCTCGTACGACCTTCTGATGCTTCTGCGGCCCTAGGAGTCATGCTGGTTTTCACTTCATGCGGAAACCTCACCGGAACCCTAGTTGCAGGTAAAATCTGGTTCATACACTCTAAAAAGTCTATGGTCAGATTGTCTCGGATTCCGGATTCGATTTGGTCTAATACTTTTGTGGGTAAGAACTTACACTTTTTGGGTCCTTTTTGAACTTTTTGGAAACCTTTGCAAAAGTGTCTTGTAAACTAGGAACGTATCATTTTTTACCCTGAAAAGTAGAAGGCCAAATAGAACCCAGATTCGGGACAAACCTGATCAGGGTCTTTTCTGATAGTCCAGTGAGTACTTAAACATCAAAATTAATTGTGTCGGGAAAAAGCATTAACAGTTTTTAAAGCTCTGGTAGGAGCCTCTACATGTCACTTCATACGAAGACCCGATACTTTACTTGACTAACTTGAGATAAACATTCCTTAACGTAAGTTAGACGAGAGTTAAGCTCGAAAAGGTTGTCTTACTCTGACACAAATGAAGGTTTGTTTGCTTATAGTGTCAAAGTGCAGCCTTAACAGGTCCATCACATGCACAAGACATCAGCTCTCAAGTCAAACGACGGTCTATTTCAGTCAATTTATGCCACAGTTCCTCCCCAAATTGGTTACTAACTCGTTTTGGTTGACATATCATTTTCAAACTCATATTAAAAATAAGTCGCAAATCAGATTTGTAGGATACAATTTTGATGAGCAATAGGCAAGTATAGTTTTAAGTTTGCCGAACAGGGAGTTATAGCCGACCAATAACTGAAATTCCGATCGATGTTCAGTATGGAGATTAATGTGGGAGGTATCTGTATCTATACCCGTTTAACCCATGCAGACTCGATAAGTTCGTATTTCTTTTGATTTATTATTAGGTTTGATCTACGACAACACGAAAAGCTACAACGTTGCATTCTTCACAGGTGCGGCCATTTTACTGATGGCTGCCCTATTGGCAACCGTTGTGTACTTTCTCCAGAGGGTCCACACAAAACGACATCTACCTGTGGCCAGGTTTTGGGCGAAGCTACCGAGAAAAATTAACCTCAAGAATCTGTCTAATAAGTCGGCATCCTACGATGTCAGTTCGAAACAGGGCGGTTCACAAAATGGCGAATTAGGGGTGGTCAATCCTTTATACACTCTCAATGCGTCCGGGGTCCTGGAAAACAACGCTATTACAACAGACAGTGAAGGTGCGAAGGTGGAAACTGTGAACCCTTTATTTGAGTCTGTGGAAACTCCAAGTTCAGAGGAAAACACGACTGCGGTGTCGGCAACGGAGTGTGAACCATCTCCCGAGTCGTTACCGATGGGAGAGTCATGCCCGGAGAGCCCGCCAAATGGGATGGATTGCCTCGCTGTCAACTCGGTAGCCATCTTCCCCAGCTCGACAACACCGATAGATGCCTCTGACTGCAGCAATCAAGACACGTCACCTGATGGTTACGAATCCGAACTGACTTGTTGCAGCGAGAGCATGGACCCTGAAAGAGGATTCGAAAATCCCGCCTTTGGGGTCGAAACTACCGATGCGGTGTCACGTGACGACGACGAACTGACGACGGACACCAGTAAATATTGCAGACTTTGACACCGACCTTTAAATCAAAAATGAAGTTTCAGAAGGAGCCATATAAGAATTATATTGTTCATGTGTAAGTGTTTTTTTTTCCCATTAGCCGGGGCGTCACGACTATAACCATAGCTGATGACCCAATTGCACAGTATTAACATGCACAGTATTGTTTTAAACAGTTTATAGAAATCAAGTCGGGTTTGGAATATCGCACTGTGGTTCAGTTTCCTGCCTTTCTATGCATTATACCCTAATGCCCGCCGCACACGAGAGCTACGTGCTGAGCAAAAAAGTCTTTGGAGGCAGTTTGCTCATCACGTAGCTCACAAAATATCACCGTACGGTGCGGTAATTTTGTTGCTGAGTCTTCTGCCTCGCAAGGCCGTGAGGCAAGTATCTCCCCTGTTTGATTTTGTTCCCTTCTTGAGCTGAAAAACTCCCCGTGTGCAGTCAACCTGAGCTACGTGCTGAGCTAAAAAAAAAAATAACTAGCCAATGAAAGCAAATAATCTGTTCACGTAAACCCAAGATGGGGACAAACGCCAGCAGGCTTTTAGAAGAAATTGCAAAACAATATCATGACATGACATGATATAAGATTTGAGGCTTTGCATGGTGGGGTATCGGTATCGTTTCTTGTCCTGCTTATTATCCACTTTGCTAAGTAGTCTCCTGACGATGACTAGAGCAGGCTAGTCGAAACGTTGAGACCAAAGACAAGTTCTTTTAGAACTTACAGCAGGACTGTTCTTATCAGAACAAAAAACTACTTAGCAAAGTTGATAATAAGCAGGACAAGTTCTTTTCAGAACTAATATCTTCTAAGCAGTAGTTATTACCACATGGTGTTACCGCAAGCCGAAACGATAATGACATGACATGACTAGAGAATGTGCTTTCGTCGGCTGGTTAATCTTTTTAGCTCAGCTTGTAGCTCAGGTTAAAAAATCAAACAGGATAGATATTTGCCTCACTGAAAACGCAGCAAAAATTGACCGCACACGGTAATATTTTGTGAGCTACGTGCAGAGCAAACGGCTTCGAATGATTTTTTGCTCAGCACGTGGCTCTCGTGTGTGGCGGCCTTAATGGTACACACTTTTGCAGAGATAAAGTTTAACTAAAGCATTCTTAGCTGTTGAAAACAATGGCCCTTAGAGTCCGTGACGACAGGGATACGACTATTAAAGGTATTCATGGCAAGCTGATGACCCATTTTTCAAGATGCAACCGTAGTAAGAATGGTGAGTGCATATTATTTTACATACCACCTCACTACTTTCGGATTCTCTTTGTTCATACCCCCTGAACTTCGTCGTTCCCCCTTAAGGATTTCAATATCATCCCTTTAACTTCAGCGTTATGTATTTTAATATGATTAAAAGCTCGAAAGGATGTATATATCAAAACGGAACTTAAGAATGAACATTTGTGACGCGATGGCTTCTAAATCCGTAACCAGTGATGTCAACGCAATTTACTGTTGTAAACCATTATATTTCAGACAATTTGCTACATTTTGATTTATTTAGCACATACAGCTAAAAACACAAACCGAGGTAAAATTCACAATTAAAGTTATACCACATTGGTGCACAATTTTAATTCGAAACAAATAAATGAAATTTCTGATGGGACGGTCATCTCGACTTTCTATACACTCCTTGTACAGTGCGCCCTCCCCGAGTGCAGTTTTGTTTTGTTATTTAAATTAAGTGACAATGAAAGTAAACAAAAGGCCTGCACTCAGATGTGACGTCAGATGGCAGGGGTATTTTCCTTTTAATGAAGGGTATTAGTCCGCTTCTGTTTTGACTAGCATTTGGCTAGAGGGCCCCCGCTAATTTCGAACCCTGATGGAAATATATTCCGGTGGATTGTTAATCTCATTTTGAAGGATCATTTTTTTTAATCGCATGATTCGGCTGTACGTTTTTAATTTGAATATGAAGATTTTTCACAAAGAGCACATCTGAAAATCGTCGGTAATGACCCGCAAATTGTAAAAAAAAATCCCATATCGAGATCTTGGATGTACCAGATTCCTGGTGATATCACACACACAAAACACCATAACTTTATTAGAATGGTTTGAAAATTGTCGAATGATTTTTACTGATTAGACATCATATTTTAATTGTCAGTATAACTTTAACATGTGTGAAGTGAAAAGCACAATTCCACTACTAAATTTCAATTGACGTTAAGCTTAAGCTGCAGCCTTGTCTTTCTCACGGGAAATAAGCACCACAGATTATTATTATTATTAATGTGGATTGTTAATCTTACTTTGAAGGGTACCAAATGTCAGGTTTTTTTTAATCGCTTCATTCGGCTGTACTTTTTGTGATGTTGATGTTTTACAAAGACCATCATAAAAACCTAAGACATTTTTTCTCTTCTTATTGGTCGAGAGCCCGTCACCCGGTCTTAAACAGATGATAAATACCGGCTGGTCGATCTTAAACACTTTTCCAGTGTCACATGAAATTTTGACTACTTTGAAATTCGGTGTCTAAGTGTTAGTTACCGTTTCATTGATTGAACGCTCCCAATGCACACGCATGTGCAACACTACCAGTGAGTCAGCATTTCAACATAAGATATTGTTTACGACATGGACACTACCATAATAAAGCTACAGGGGTGTTTCGAAAAACTTGAAGTTAAATTGTTGAAACAAATCGTTGGAAATGTATAAAAAAATTCTTATTTTGACTTTTGGACCAAAAGTTTGTTTGTTTGTTTGGGTGTTTTTTTACCGAAAAGTTATTTATAAATGGGAATGGATAATGTGCGTGGCCGGTATTAAATACTCTGCATAATTACCCGAGCCGAAGTCTTACAGAGTGTTTAAAACCGGTCAAGCACACATCTATTCACACTTACTACCCGCAAATTGTATAAAAAACACTTCTGATAATATTCGTTTATGACCCGCAGATTAAAAAATAAACAATAAGTCATGGAACCCCAATATAGGCCCACCGTCGGTTATGTATCATGTGGCTTGTAATCGCAGGGTCCAATGTTTGAAGGTCACGCATTGCACAAGTATGAACGTTACTCAGCTCGTTTTTTATGGGATAAAAATAAAAACAGTATTCCTGAACGGTGCTATTGAAGTAGAAACACATGCCCTGGACAAAACACCTGTAGGCCTACTATATTGTGTATATTTTATGTTGGTTTATACAATTATTATGAAGTCTTACACTGATGTCTCTGATACTCCTTCCTGTAATCCAAACATTAGTGTCTTATTCTGACTACTAAAACGGTTATTTGGATAAACGTTACTTGAAACATTGTTTAACCTGATCTGTACCCAAAAAATGGATGCTCAAGCAGGCGAGCAAACGCCCCAGCAGCCCAAAGCGGAGGGACAAAGTACCGAGGAATCTAAGCGGACAACCCAGGCCAAAGGTCCACGGACTGACGCTGGCTGGGCTTGGGTAGTTCTATGCGGTGCCTTCATGGTGTATTTCACCGCGATTGGTTTCACCGCGTCGCTTAGTGTGTATCTGCCCGTTTGGATGGATTATTGGGAGGCTGACGCGGCGACCACGAGCTTGGTCCTGTCCATCGGTGTACTGTGGAGGGGACTTACGAGTAAGTGGTGTCACAAATACATTCAAGTATTAATCGAAAAGAACTAAAGCTTCCCAGTTATTCCATACAGAAGTCGTACTATAAAATTTTTGAAAAATGGGCTTCATACATTCTATTTGGGGTTAATTCAATGTGAATGCGGTTTAATTTACGTTCATAATTACCTGAGACATGACAGTTCACCACTTCCTATTGGTCAAGAGCCCGTCACGTGGGTGGTTTTAAACTACCGATATAAACACTGCTGCGTTCTGCGCCACATCGTGCCACATTGCTCCAAATAAGGAGTTTTTAGGACGTATGCGCGAGAGGAACATACCATACCGGATGGGTGTTTCACAAAACGTGAAGTAAAATTGTTGAACAAAATCGTAACCATTACTAACACATTGTCGTAAAAGTTGGCATTTGAAAATTTCTATGCAAAACCCCCTACACCGGGGGTTTGTGTTAAAAATATCAGACGGTTATTTATTACTCCCCATCACGTTCAATTAACTTCGGCAGCGACCGCAAGCCCCATTTGAAAGACAAAGTTAAGACCGGATCAAGGTACCAACTTTTGCGACAACGTGCTGGTAATGTTTGCTAAAAAAAAGCAAGGTTAACCCCACAATTTTAGATTTTTCATAAAAATCTGATTTTGCCCAATTGTGCAAAAAAATTCAAGGTTAACCCCTTACATCTGAAATTTTTCAGAAACATCTGATTTTGCCCGATTTTCCTAAAAAAGCAAGGTAAGCCCTTACAATCTCAAATTTTCCAGAAACATATGATAATGCCCTATTTTGCAAAAAAGCAAGGTTAACCCCTTACTCATCAACATTTAATTTTGCCCAATTTTGCTAAAAAAGCAAGGTTAACCACTTAAATCTGGAATTTTTCAGAAAAATCTGATTTTGCCCAATTTTGCTAGAAAAAGCAAGGTTAACCCCTTACAATTTTAGATTTTTGATACAAATCTGAATTTGCCCAATTTTGTAAAGAAAGCAAGGTTAACCCCTTACATCTGGAATTTTTCAGAAACATCTGATTTTGCCCAATTTTGCTAAAAAAGCAAGGTTAACCCCTTACAATTTTAGATTTTTGATAAAAATCTGATTTTGCCCAATTTTGTTCAAACAGCAAGGTTAACCCCTTACATCTTGAATTTTTCAGATTAATCTGATTTTGCCCAATTTTGTTAAAACAGCAAGGTTAACCCCTTACATCTGGAATTTTTCAGAAAAATCTGATTTTACCCAACTTTGCTAAAAAAGCAAGGTTAACCCCTTAGAATTTTAGATTTTTGATAAAAATCTGATTTTGCCCAATTTTGCTAAAAAAGCAAGGTTAACCCCTTCAATCTGTAATTTTTCAGAAAAAATCAGATTTTCCCAATTTTGCTAAAAAAGCAAGGTTAACCCCTTACAATTTTAGATTTTTGAAAAAAATCTGATTTTGCCCAAGTTTGCTAAAAAAGCAAGGTAAACCCCTTACCATTTAAGATATTTGATAAAAATCTGATTATGCCCAATTTTGTTAAAACAGCAAGGTTAACCCCTTACATCTGGAACTTTTCAGAAACATCTGATTTTGCCCAATTTTGCTAAAAAAAGCAAGGTTAACCCCTTACAATTTTAGATTTTTGATAAAAATCTGATTTTACCCAATTTTGCTAAAAAAGCAAGGTTAACCCCTTACAATTTTAGATTTTTGATACAAATCTGAATTTGCCCAATTTTGTTAAGAAAGCAAGGTTAACCCCTTACATCTGGAATTTTCCAGAAACATCTGATTTTGCCAAATTTTGCTAAAAAAACAAAGTTAACCCCTTACATCTGGAATTTTTCAGAAACATCTGATTTTGCCAAATTTTGCTAAGAAAGCAAGGTTAACCCCTTACCATTTAAGATTTTTGATAAAAATCTGATTTTGCCCAATTTTGCTTAAAAAGCAAGGTTAACCCCTTAGAATTTTAGATTTTTGATAAAAATCTGATTTTGCCCAATTTTGCTAAAAAAGCAAGGTTAACCCCTTCAATCTGTAATTTTTCAGAAAAAATCAGATTTTCCCAATTTTGCTAAAAAAGCAAGGTTAACCCCTTACAATTTTAAATTTTTGATAAGAATCTGATTTTGCCCAATTTTGCTAAAAAAGCAAGGTTAACCCCTTTACATCTGGAATTTTTCAGAAAATTCTGATTTTGCCCAATTTCGCAAAAAAAGCAAGGTTAACCCCTTACAATTTTAGATTTTTGATAAAAATCTGATTTTGCCCAATTTTGTTAAAACAGCAAGGTTAACCCCTTACATCTGGAATTTTTCAGAAACATCTGATTTTGCCCAATTTTGCTAAAACAGCAAGGTTAACCCCTTACAATTTTAGATTTTTGATACAAATCTGAATTTGCCCAATTTTTTTAAGAAAGCAACGTTAACCCCTTACATCTGGAATTTTCAGGCAAAAAATCTGATTTTGCCCAATTTTGCTAAAAAAGCAAGGTTAACACCTTACATCTGGAATTTTCAGAAAAAATCTGATTTTGCCCAATTTTGCTAAAACAGCAAGGTTAACCCCTTACAATTTTAAATTTTTGATAAAAATCTGATTTTGCCCAATTTTGCTAAAAAAGCAAGGTTAACCCCTTACATCTGGAATTTTTCAGAAAATTCTGATTTTGCCCAATTTCGCTAAAAGAGCAAGGTTAACCCCTTACAATTTTAGATTTTTGATACAAATCTGATTTTGCCCAATTTTGCTAAAAAAGCAAGGTTAACCCCTAACAATTTTAGATTCTTGATTAAAATCTGACTTTGCCCAATTTTGTTTAAACAGCAAGGTTAACCCCTTACATCTGGAATTTTTCAGAAAGATCTGATTTTGCCAAATTTTGCTAAAAAAGCAAGATTAACCCCTTACAATTTTAGATTTTTGATAAAAATCTGATTTTGCCCAATTTTGCTAAAAAAGCAAGGTTAACCCCTTACAATTTTAGATTTTTGATAAAAATCTGATTTTGCCCAATTTTGTTCAAACAGCAAGGTTAACCCCTTACATCTTGAATTTTTCAGATTAATCTGATTTTGCCCAATTTTGTTAAAACAGTAAGGTTAACCCCTTACCTCTGGAATTTTTCAGAAAAATCTGATTTTGCCCAACTTTGCTAAAAAAGCAAGGTTAACCCCTTACAATTTTAGATTTTTGAAAAAAATCTGATTTTGCCCAATTTTGCTAAAAAAGCAAGGTAAACCCCTTACCATTTAAGATTTTTGATAAAAATCTGATTTTGCCCAATTTTGCTTAAAAAGCAAGGTTAACCCCTTAGAATTTTAGATTTTTGATAAAAATCTGATTTTGCCCAATTTTGCTAAAAAAGCAAGGTTAACCCCTTCAATCTGTAATTTTTCAGAAAAAATCAGATTTTCCCAATTTTGCTGAAAAAGCAAGGTTAACTCCTTACAATTTTAAATTTTTGATAAGAATCTGATTTTTCCCAATTTTGCTAAACAGCAAGGTTAACCCCTTACATCTGGAACTTTTCAGAAACATCTGATTTTGCCCAATTTTGCTAAAAAAAGCAAGGTTAACCCCTTACAATTTTAGATTTTTGATAAAAATCTGATTTTACCCAATTTTGTTAAAACAGCAAGGTTAACTCCTTACATCTGGAATTTTGCAGAAACATCTGATTTTGCCCAATTTTGCTTAAAAAGCAAGGTTAACCCCTTACCATTTAAGATTTTTGATAAAAATCTGATTTGGCCCAATTTTGCTAAAAAAGCAAGGTTAACCCCTTACATCTGGAATTTTCCAGAAACATCTGATTTTGCCCAATTTTGCTAAAAAAACAAAGTTAACCTCTTACATCTGGAATTTTTCAAAAAAATTTGATTTTGCCCAATTTTGCTAAAAAAGCAAGGTTAACTCCTCACAATTTTAAATTTTTGATAAAAATCTGATTTTGCCCAATTTTGCTAAAAAAGCAAAGTTAACCACTTAAATCTGGAATTTTTCAGAAAAATCTGATTTTGCCCAATTTTGCTAGAAAAAGCAAGGTTAACCCCTTACAATTTTAGATTTTTGATACAAATCTGAATTTGCCCAATTTTGTTAAGAAAGCAAGGTTAACCCCTAACAATTTTAGATTCTTGATTAAAATCTGACTTTGCCCAATTTTGTTTAAACAGCAAGGTTAACCCCTTACATCTGGAATTTTTCAGAAAGATCTGATTTTGCCAAATTTTGCTAAAAAAGCAAGATTAACCCCTTACAATTTTAGATTTTTGATAAAAATCTGATTTTGCCCAATTTTGCTAAAAAAGCAAGGTTAACCCCTTACAATTTTAGATTTTTGATAAAAATCTGATTTTGCCCAATTTTGTTCAAACAGCAAGGTTAACCCCTTACATCTTGAATTTTTCAGATTAATCTGATTTTGCCCAATTTTGTTAAAACAGTAAGGTTAACCCCTTACCTCTGGAATTTTTCAGAAAAATCTGATTTTGCCCAACTTTGCTAAAAAAGCAAGGTTAACCCCTTACAATTTTAGATTTTTGAAAAAAATCTGATTTTGCCCAATTTTGCTAAAAAAGCAAGGTAAACCCCTTACCATTTAAGATTTTTGATAAAAATCTGATTTTGCCCAATTTTGTAAAGAAAGCAAGGTTAACCCCTTACATCTGGAATTTTCCAGAAACATCTGATTTTGCCAAATTTTGCTAAAAAAACAAAGTTAACCCCTTACATCTGGAATTTTTCAGAAACATCTGATTTTGCCCAATTTTGCTAAAAAAGCAAGGTTAACCCCTTACAATTTTAGATTTTTGATAAAAATCTGATTTTGCCCAATTTTGTTCAAACAGGAAGGTTAACCCCTTACATCTTGAATTTTTCAGATTAATCTGATTTTGCCCAATTTTGTTAAAACAGCAAGGTTAACCCCTTACCTCTGGAATTTTTCAGAAAAATCTGATTTTGCCCAACTTTGCTAAAAAAGCAAGGTTAACCTCTTACAATTTTAGATTTTTGAAAAAAATCTGATTTTACCCAATTTTGCTAAAAAAGCAAGGTTAACCCCTTAGAATTTTAGATTTTTGATAAAAATCTGATTTTGCCCAATTTTGCTAAAAAAGCAAGGTTAACCCCTTCAATCTGTAATTTTTCAGAAAAAATCAGATTTTCCCAATTTTGCTAAAAAAGCAAGGTTAACCCCTTACAATTTTAAATTTTTGATAAAAATCAGATTTTCCCAATTTTGCTAAAAAAGCAAGGTAAACCCCTTACCATTTAAGATTTTTGATAAAAATCTGATTATGCCCAATTTTGTTAAAACAGCAAGGTTAAATCCTTACATCTGGAACTTTTCAGAAACATCTGATTTTGCCCAATTTTGCTAAAAAAGCAAGGTAAACCCCTTACCATTTAAGATTTTTGATAAAAATCTGATTTTGCCCAATTTTGTAAAGAAAGCAAGGTTAACCCCTTACATCTGGAATTTTCCAGAAACATCTGATTTTGCCAAATTTTGCTAAAAAAAAAAGTTAACCCCTTACATCTGGAATTTTTCAGAAACATCTGATTTTGCCCAATTTTGCTAAAAAAGCAAGGTTAACCCCTTACAATTTTAGATTTTTGATAAAAATCTGATTTTGCCCAATTTTGCTAAAAAAGCAAGGTTAACCCCTTACAATTTTAGATTTTTGATAAAAATCTGATTTTGCCCAATTTTGTTCAAACAGCAAGGTTAACCCCTTACATCTTGAATTTTTCAGATTAATCTGATTTTGCCCAATTTTGTTAAAACAGTAAGGTTAACCCCTTACCTCTGGAATTTTTCAGAAAAATCTGATTTTGCCCAACTTTGCTAAAAAAGCAAGGTTAACCCCTTACAATTTTAGATTTTTGAAAAAAATCTGATTTTGCCCAATTTTGCTAAAAAAGCAAGGTAAACCCCTTACCATTTAAGATTTTTGATAAAAATCTGATTTTGCCCAATTTTGTAAAGAAAGCAAGGTTAACCCCTTACATCTGGAATTTTCCAGAAACATCTGATTTTGCCAAATTTTGCTAAAAAAAAAAGTTAACCCCTTACATCTGGAATTTTTCAGAAACATCTGATTTTGCCCAATTTTGCTAAAAAAGCAAGGTTAACCCCTTACAATTTTAGATTTTTGATAAAAATCTGATTTTGCCCAATTTTGTTCAAACAGGAAGGTTAACCCCTTACATCTTGAATTTTTCAGATTAATCTGATTTTGCCCAATTTTGTTAAAACAGCAAGGTTAACCCCTTACCTCTGGAATTTTTCAGAAAAATCTGATTTTGCCCAACTTTGCTAAAAAAGCAAGGTTAACCTCTTACAATTTTAGATTTTTGAAAAAAATCTGATTTTACCCAATTTTGCTAAAAAAGCAAGGTTAACCCCTTAGAATTTTAGATTTTTGATAAAAATCTGATTTTGCCCAATTTTGCTAAAAAAGCAAGGTTAACCCCTTCAATCTGTAATTTTTCAGAAAAAATCAGATTTTCCCAATTTTGCTAAAAAAGCAAGGTTAACCCCTTACAATTTTAAATTTTTGATAAAAATCAGATTTTCCCAATTTTGCTAAAAAAGCAAGGTAAACCCCTTACCATTTAAGATTTTTGATAAAAATCTGATTATGCCCAATTTTGTTAAAACAGCAAGGTTAAATCCTTACATCTGGAACTTTTCAGAAACATCTGATTTTGCCCAATTTTGCTAAAAAAGCAAGGTAAACCCCTTACCATTTAAGATTTTTGATAAAAATCTGATTTTGCCCAATTTTGTAAAGAAAGCAAGGTTAACCCCTTACATCTGGAATTTTCCAGAAACATCTGATTTTGCCAAATTTTGCTAAAAAAAAAAGTTAACCCCTTACATCTGGAATTTTTCAGAAACATCTGATTTTGCCCAATTTTGCTAAAAAAGCAAGGTTAACCCCTTACAATTTTAGATTTTTGATAAAAATCTGATTTTGCCCAATTTTGTTCAAACAGGAAGGTTAACCCCTTACATCTTGAATTTTTCAGATTAATCTGATTTTGCCCAATTTTGTTAAAACAGCAAGGTTAACCCCTTACCTCTGGAATTTTTCAGAAAAATCTGATTTTGCCCAACTTTGCTAAAAAAGCAAGGTTAACCCCTTACAATTTTAGATTTTTGAAAAAAATCTGATTTTACCCAATTTTGCTAAAAAAGCAAGGTTAACCCCTTAGAATTTTAGATTTTTGATAAAAATCTGATTTTGCCCAATTTTGCTAAAAAAGCAAGGTTAACCCCTTCAATCTGTAATTTTTCAGAAAAAATCAGATTTTCCCAATTTTGCTAAAAAAGCAAGGTTAACCCCTTACAATTTTAAATTTTTGATAAAAATCAGATTTTCCCAATTTTGCTAAAAAAGCAAGGTAAACCCCTTACCATTTAAGATTTTTGATAAAAATCTGATTATGCCCAATTTTGTTAAAACAGCAAGGTTAAATCCTTACATCTGGAACTTTTCAGAAACATCTGATTTTGCCCAATTTTGCTAAAAAAAGCAAGGTTAACCCCTTACAATTTTAGATTTTTGATAAAAATCTGATTTTACCCAATTTTGCTAAAAAAGCAAGGTTAACCCCTTAGAATTTTAGATTTTTGATAAAAATCTGATTTTGCCCAATTTTGCTAAAAAAGCAAGGTTAACCCCTTCAATCTGTAATTTTTCAGAAAAAATCAGATTTTCCCAATTTTGCTAAAAAAGCAAGGTTAACCCCTTACAATTTTAAATTTCTGATAAGAATCTGATTTTGCCCAATTTTGCTAAAAAAGCAAGGTTAACCCCTTTACATCTGGAATTTTTCAGAAAATTCTGATTTTGCCCAATTTCGCAAAAAAAGCAAGGTTAACCCCTTACAATTTTAGATTTTTGATAAAAATCTGATTTTGCCCAATTTTGTTCAAACAGCAAGGTTAACCCCTTACATCTGGAATTTTTCAGAAACATCTGATTTTGCCCAATTTTGCTAAGAAAGCAAGGTTAACCCCTTACAATTTTAGATTTTTGATAAAAATCTGATTTTGCCCAATTTTGTTAAAACAGCAAGGTTAACCCCTTACATCTGGAATTTTTCAGATTAATCTGATTTTGCCCAATTTTGCTAAGGAAGCAAGGTTAACCCCTTACAATTTTAGATTTTTGATAAAAATCTGATTTTGCCCAATTTTGCTAAAAAAGCAAGGTTAACCCCTTACATCTGGAATTTTTCAGAACAAATCTAATTTTGCCCAATTTTGCTAAAACAGCAAGGTTAACCCCTTACAATTTTAGATTTTTGATAAAAATTTGATTCTGGCCACTTTTGCTAAAAAAGCAAGGTTAACCCCTTACATCTGGAATTTTCAGGCAAAAAATCTGATTTTGCCCAATTTTGCTAAAACAGCAAGGTTAACCCCTTACAATTTTAAATTTTTGGTAAAAATTTTAAATTTTTGCTAAAAAAGCAAGGTTAACCCCTTACAATTTTAGATTCTTGAGTAAAATCTGACTTTGCCCAATTTTGTTTACACAGCAAGGTTAACCCCTTACATCTGGAATTTTCCAAAAACATCTGATTTTGCCCAATTTTACTTTACAAAATGCAAGGTTAACCCCTTACAATTTTAGATTTTTCAGAAACATCTGATTTTGCCTATTTTGCCAAAAATGCAAACCCCTTACTCATAAACCTTAAATTTTGCCCAATTTTTCTCAAAAAGCAAGGTTAATCCCTTACATATTGAATTTTTCAGAAACATCTCATTTCGCCCAATTCTGATAAAAATGCAAGATTAACCCCTTACAATTTTAGATTTTTCATAAAAATCTGATTTTGCCCAATTTTGCTAAAAATGCAAGATTAACCCCTTACAATTTGAGGTTTTTCATAAAAATCTGATATCGCCCAATTTTGCTAAAAATGCAAGGTTAACCCCTTGCAATCTGCAATTTTTCCAGAAACATCTGATTTTGCCCGATTTTGCTTTAAAAAATGCAAGGTTAACCCCTTACAATTTTGGATTTTTTCATAAAAATCTGATTTTGCCCAATTTTGCTAAAAATGCAAGGTTAACCCCTTACAATTGGAGGTTTTTCATAAAAATCTGATATTTCATTTTATCACTGAAAGATAAAATACATTATTCTCCACAAACGCACAGTTGAGTCCTACACTTTCTTTTATCAGCTGATGGTTGCTATGGTGTAGGAAAAGTAAACATATCGATTGGCCTAGTTGCAGTTTGCCGCCCCTTGATGGCATGAAGCCAAAAACGATGTTATTGGCATAAGGATGGATGCTTTTTGCTAAGTTGATACAAATGTAACTAGAAATGTGTTTGTGGACAAACACTGAGCTGTTTCGACCGTTTTATTAATGACTGCCGTAAAGGAGTTTCATCCAGGTCGAATGAACATGTACATGCATTTCTATAAAAAAAGTGTCCATCCTATGTAAACAAAAAACAAAAAACATTTTTCATGACGTCATGATGACGGCACACATTTTTTGAAATTGTCTGTATCTATCTACGATCTAACAAACCTTTTGCAAAAAAGAATTTCGAATTAACCAAGTTCCATTGATGAGATATGAGTAAAAGGTCCAAAAATTGAATAATTCATATTAAATCACATGATGACGTCATCGTGACGTCACTGCAATTTTTGTCTATAACACTTCCTGGAATATCTGTATATCGAGATTGAACCCAATCGGACCACAGGTTCTCTGGATATAGTGACTTAAACTGTGCAGTCTTAGGATGACGTCATGTGACACGTGATGACGTCATGATGACGTCATGATTCGGCATACATCTACAGATGGTTGTATAAGTGTGTGCCGGGTTTGAAGTCGATCGGACCGTATTTTATATAATTTGTGCAAAATTTGAAGAAAATATTAAAATTTGAAAAATTCATAAAAAATCAGATGATGACGTCATGATGACGTCACTTCAGATTTTGAATGCTGTTATCTATACCTACCTACCCACCAAGTTTCATAACGATCGGACATACCCTTATATGTGAAACAAAAAATCACGTTTTTGATGACGTCATGATGACGTCACACATTTTACGAAATTTTGTGCATCTATCTATGACCTAACAAACCTGTTACAAAAAGAATTTCGAATTTACCACATTCCGTTTATGAGATATGAGTAAAAGGTCCAAAAATTGAATAATTTAAATAAAATCACACGATGACGTCATCATGACGTCACAGCAATTTTCGTCTATAACACGTCCCGGAATACTTGCATACCAAGTTTGAACCCAATTGGACCTCCGGTTTTGTAGATATAGGGTCTTAAAGTATGCACCTTTAGGATGACGTCACGTGACACGTGATGACGTCATGATGACGTCATGATTCGGCATACATTTTCAGATGGTTGTATAAGTGTGTGCCAGGTTTGAAGTCGATCGGACCATATTTTATATAATTTTTGCAAAATTTGAAGAAATATTAAAATTTGAAAAATTCATAAAAAATCAGATGATGACGTCATGATGACGTCACTTCAGATTTCGAATGCTGTTATCTATACCTACTTACCCACCAAGTTTCAAAAAGATCGGTCATACCCTTATATGTGAATCCAAAAATCACGTTTTTGATGACGTCATGATGACGTCACACATTTTACGAAATTTTGTGCATTTATCTATGACCTAACAAACCTGTTACAAAAAGAATTTCGAATTTATCACATTCTGTTTATGAGATATGAGTAAAAGGTCCAAAAATTGAATAATTTATATAAAATCACACGACGACGTCATCATGACGTCACTGCAATTTTCGTCTATAACACGTCCCGGAATACTTGCATACCAAGTTTGAACCAAATCGGACTTCCAGTTCTGTAGATATAGGGCCTTCAAGTATACTCTTTTAGGATGACGTCACGTGACACGTGATGACGTCATGATGACGAAAAGTTTCGGCATACATCTTCAGATGATAGTCTAACTGTGTGCCAGGTTTGAAATCGATCAGATTTGAAAAAAGGCAAAAAGTGACTTGTAGAACGAAAACACGTGTTATCCTATGAGAAAAAAAGTGGGGGGAAAAAAAAAAAAGAGAAAAAACTAGAGATCTATGTCTGTTTGCAACAGAACATAGGGCTTTTCCGCATTATGATTTTTTTTTATCAATAATATGCCCTGAATATGCATGAACATAAAATCTGTCAAAGTTAGCCGAAAAATCAGCTAAAACGGTCACTGTGGACAGGATTTCACCTTGGCAATACGATGTATGTGCGTGTGTACAAGGTGTTTGCTTGGACAAAGAGTGATCTAAATAAATTACTGGCAAGAGTCGAAAACGCACTTTGAAAATCGACAATTATTTTTAAATTTTTGATGACGTCATCGTGACGTCATTTCGAACTTTGCATACTAGTATGATTAACTACCTACCCACCAAGTTTCATGACAATTGGACCTTTCCTTATATGAGTTTTGAAAAATGGCATTTTGATTCCGTCATGATGACGTCACACATTTTTCAAGTTTTGTACGAATAGCTATTACATAACAGACCAAATGCAAAAAAGAATTTTGCATTTTGCATGTTGCATTCGGGAGATATGGCTAAAAGGTCAAAAAAATAAATATTCATATAAAATCTCAGGATGACGTCATCATGACGTCACCTCATTTTTAATCTATAACACTTCCTGGTATAGCCACATACCAAGTTTCAACCCAATCGGACTTACATTTCTGTAGATATAAGACTTCACAATATGTACGTAAATTTTCAAAAATCAATAAAAAAAATAGGTGATGACGTCATCGTGACGTCATAGTCTTGGCATAATTTTTGTATGAGGGTCTTCCTTGGCTGTAACTTTGATGACGATTCCAGATCGCCAAGTTATAAAAATGGTGGCTTGAAAACGTGTACAAAGTCAATGGGTTAAAAATCCCACAGCAGAAAAACTGCACCTTGAAATACGTGATTTGCCTTTAAACTGAAACATTTTTATAAAATATTACTTGATATTCTGACTCTTGGGAATATTTTCAATCAAATAACAAAGCGTAAAAAATACGATTTCTTTTTCCTTCTCATAGTAATTCTACGGAAGCTTAAAGTGACCATTCGAGTTTCCACGTTTCTTTGATGATTTATCTCAGAAAGATGGATTACTAAGATATTTATGACGTGTTTCCCTGATATCGTGTCTTGGAAAGACGTCTTTCCCTGATATGGTATCTCGGAAAGACGTCTTTTCCTGATATCGTATCTCGGAAAGACGTCTTTCCCTGATATGGTATCTCGGAAAGACGGCTTTCACTGATATTGCATTTCGGAAGGACATCTTTTGCTGATATAACATCTCGGAAAGACGTCTTTCTCTTATATCATCTCGGAAAGACATCTTTCCTTGATATCGTATCTCTGAAAGACGTCTTTCCCTGATATAACATCTCGGAAAGACGTCTTTCTCTGATATCATCTCAGAAAGACGTCTTTCCTTGATATGATATCCCGGAAAGACGTCTTTCCCTGGCGGAAAGACGTCTTTCTCTCATATCTTATCTCAGAAAGACGTTTCCCCCTGATATTGTATCTCGGAAAGACGTCTTTCATCTCGGAAAGACGTTCTTTCTCTAATATCTTATCTTGAAAAGACGTTTTCACCTGATATAACATCTTAAGACGTCTTTCTCTCATATATCATCTCGGAAAGACGTCTATCCTTGATATCGTATGTCGGAAAGACGTCTTTCTGAGAAACGATATCAGGGAATGACGTCTTTCCGAGATACAATATCAAGGAAAGACGTCTTTCTGAGATACGATATCAGGAGAAGATGTCTTTCCGAGATACGACATCCGGGAAAGACGTTTTTCCGAGATGCGATATCACGAAAAGACATGTTTTTATCTCAGTATTCCGTCGTTCCGAGATAAATTATCTCGGAAACTTGGAAACTCGGATGGTCACTTTAAGCTTCCGTATAATTCTCAGCCGAAGTTCAGAACTACTCAGTAAGATATATCAGTGTTGTATAGGAAAAGACTTGTGGAAAAAGCTGTGTACAAAGTCTATGAGAAAAATTAATTATTCATGAATCCATAATAAATCACTTGAAGATGACGTCATCATGATGTCGTAGTCTTGGCATAATTTTTGTATGAGGATCTTCCTTGGCTGTAACTTTGATGACGATTCCAGATCGCTAAGTTATGAAAATGGTGGCTTAAAAAAGGGGAAAAGTCAATAGGTTAAAAATCCCACAGCAGAAAAACTGCACCTTTAAATGCGTGATTTTCCTTTAAACTGAAACATTTTTATAAAATATTACTTGCTATTCTAACTCTTGGGAATATTTTCAATCAAATGACAGGCGTAAAAAATACGATTTCTTTTTCCTTCTTATAGTAATTCTCAGCCGAAGTTCAGAACTACT
This sequence comes from Patiria pectinifera, assembly GCA_029964075.1. Classification (NCBI taxonomy): domain Eukaryota; kingdom Metazoa; phylum Echinodermata; class Asteroidea; order Valvatida; family Asterinidae; genus Patiria; species Patiria pectinifera. Next base: position 2,674,540 of record CM057141.1, on the reverse strand, counting down.
CAGTAAGATATATCAGTTTGTATAGGGAAATACTTGTGGAGAAAGCTGTGTACAAAGTCTATGAGAAAAATTAATTATTCATAAATCCATAATAAATCACTTGATGACGTCACCATGACGTCACTCTTCGGGACACATCTTGGCTATAGGGACTATGCTTATGCCAACTTTCAATGATATCTGACAAAGATTAATGCCAAAAGTGCTATAATACGTCACTGTCTATGCGCATGCAGGAACATAAAATCTGTCAAAGTTAGCCGAAAATCGGCTAAAACGGTCACTGTGGACAGGATTTGACCTCAGCAACACGTGCGCTGCAGGCTGACTGACATACGATGTATGTGCCTATGTACAACGTACGTGCATGTACATGTACATTGTGGACGTCCTGTCCTGTGCATGTTTTGAAGCAGAGGTATTGTCAAGGTGAAGTTTTAAGCGTGCGCAGGGTATGTTCGAGTTCGCTTATCGCCTGGAAACTTTGAAATGTTTTAGACCTACCCTTCAATCAACAATTAAAGTAAAAACAAATATAAAAACTGCCATGGTTGATTTTTAAGGACCCTGGCAAAGGAAAAGCATATTTTCATTATAACTTCCGGTCTGATGACGTCATTCGCCTAAAACTTCGCACACGTCTTAAGTGGGTCAAGGTCATTATATACACCAATATTTAGGCGATTCCGACAAACTTCGCCACAGACATCTATTCAAAATACATTTTTGCTAATTTTCAACCTGTCGCTAGAGGGCGCTTGAAGATTGCATGACGTCATTGGTAGATGATTTGAAGAATACTATTGGCCAAGAGACTAACACCGTTGAAAGCAAGTTCATTTCTATTACCACTTTCAAATAATAAGCCACTTCCGGTTTGGGCCTTTTTCGACCGGAAGCAAGGGTCACGTGATTTCACGCACACTGAAAGAAATAAAGACCTTGACCTACTCTACCACTTGCCGGCAACAGAATGCTGCGGACGCGTACTGTTGATTTCTTATGCATTTTTAAATATTAAAAGTGTCACAATTTAATTGCCTATAAATAAACACCTGATGACGTCATCATGACGTCATCGTTACACAATGTTGTTTGAATTAGGGTCTTTGCTTTAACAAAGTTTGGTGTAAATGAATTATTGGCAAACAGTCGAAAATGTCGTTTGAAAACCGACAATTTTTTTAAAAATTTTGTGTACAAAGTCTATGGGAAAAATTAAATATTCAAAAATCTATAATAAATTAGTCGATGACGTCATCATGACGTCACTCTTCGGGGCACATCTCTGCTATAAGGACTATGACTATGCTAACTTTGAATGACGTATGACAAAGATAAATGTCAAAAGTGGCGTGTAGAAAAAACGTGTACAAAGTCTATGGGATTTAGGCGACAAAAAGAAGAAGAAGAAGAAGAAGAAGAAGAAGAAAGAAAAAAAATGAGAACAAAAAGAAAGGCTTTTCCGCTTTTTTGCGGAAAAGCCAAAAATGAGAACAAAAAGAAAGGCTTTTCCGCTTTTTTGCGGAAAAGCCAAAAAAATAACAAAAACAAGAGCTGTTTCGGCGTGTACACCGAAACAGCTAATAAGTTCACGCGCGCATTGACGCGCTAAGTGCATTTGGGGCAAGAAAGGCCAGTTCGGCGTAGCTTTTTGAGACCGCTACATCAAAAATAAACCCACCTCCTCCCCTTCATCCGCCATATTTTACGAATTTATAAATGGCAGTAAGGTCCTGGGAGCGACGGGCAGTGCCTCAATTCAAACTAAATAAACAACTTGGGTATTTAGTTCTGAAGTAAGACTTGGAATTTGGACGTTAAACATTTAACAGGTTGTGTTTACTCTTTGTAAAAAAGTACGCCAAGCACCCATTTGTACTGATGGGGCATGCCAACCGTAGCTACCAGCGGTGGACCAAATCGGGGTGCTTTTCCAATTTATTAAGTAATTTTTGCATATATTCAAGTCACGTGACAAAACTAACAAACACTTTGGCTAGCACCCACTTGTTCTGGTGGGGCTAGTGAATGGTTGGCAAGCGTGCCAAGGTTTTGAGCCCAGTGATGCCAAGCATGGCAAGGAGGGGCAAGCGTGCCCCGTTTTATGGCAAGCGTGCCAAAATATTTTCGCAAATAACTTTAAGTAAATCGAAAGATAATTTTAATTGTTCCAGTATAGTTTATCAAGGTATTCACTGCCATTTAATCAAGTTAAATATTGACCATGGAGAAATAAAATAGCGGCTTAAAAACTATGCCAAAAAGTCAAGTCATTGTTTCAATGCGTGGTTTTGTGCGTAGTCTGAGAATAATGCCCAGTTTGCTAAAAATGCAGGGTTAACACCTTACAATCTGCAATTTTCCAGAAACATCTAATTTTGCCCAATTTTACTAAAAAAGCAAGGTTAATCCCTTACATCTGAATTTTTTTTTTTTTAAATCTGATTTTGCCCAATTTTACTAAAATATGCAAGGTTCACCCCTTACATCTGAAATTTTTCAGAAACATCTCATTTTGCCAAATTTTGCTAAAAATGCAAGGTTCACCCCTTACAATTTGAAATTTATCAGAAACATCTGATTTTCCCCAATTTTGCTAAAATATGCAAGGTTCACCCCTTACATCTGAATTTTTTCAGAAACATCTCATTTTGCCAAATTTTGCCCCTTACATCTGAAATTTTTCAGAAACATCTCATTTTGCCAAATTTTGCTAAAAATGCAAGGTTCACCCCTTACAATTTGAAATTTATCAGAAACATCTGATTTTCCCCAATTTTGCTAAAATATGCAAGGTTCACCCCTCATATCTGAAATTTTTCAGAAACATCTCATTTTGCCAAATTTTGCTAAAAATGCACGGTTCACCCCTTACAATTTGAAATTTTTTATTAACATCTAATTTTGCCACATTTTACTAAAAAGCAAGGTCAATCCGTCACATCTGAAATTTTTCAGACACATCTGCTTTTGCCAAATTTTGCTAAAACATGCAAGGTTCACCCCTTACAATTTGATTTTTTTCAGAAGCATCTAATTTTGCCACATTTTATTTATTACATCTGAAATTTTTCAGAAACATCTGATTTTGCCCAATTTTGCTAAAATATGCAAGGTTTACCCCTTACAATTTGAAATTTTTAAGAAACATCTAATCTATGAAAGGTATTTATGAATGGAAATACATACCGTATGTTCTTGTCCGACGTTAAAATGGCTAGGGGCCTTGACGCCAAGCCGGTTTTTGCGTACTTGTTAAAAACCGGCCAAGCATGTATTCATCCCATTATTTAAAAGTAATCAAAAGACATAATGTTAACGTGGAAAGGTGTTTTTGTCTGTCTTCCTAACGCTACACTTCCTATAGGCCCCCTGGCAAGTGCACTTTGCACCAAGTTTGGACCCCGCACAATGACACTAGTGGGCGGAGTTATCACAGCAGGAGGAATAGCCTTGATGTCACTGTCCCCATCCATCACAGTCCTGATTCTGGTCAATTTCATACCTGGTAAGCGCTTATTTGTTTTGTCTTGTATGAACATTCTAGAAAAAGTCCATGAACATGAAGAGTTTTCAGTGTAGTATATACAGTGTATATACAGTATTAGTACTGATATACAGTGTTTATACGTCGGTGAAGGGCAAAACCTAATATTGAATAACACGAAGAGTGTCAACTGTTGCAATAGGCTTTTTTTAATCGTAGGCCTAGAAGGGCGTAGACTGGTTCCCCCCCCCCCCCCAAATGTGGGGACCGGTAGCTAGATCCCACTTAAAGCCATTAAGTTACTTCTGCGCCTGCGGAGCATGATTCTTCAAACGATATTCACAGCTTTTTGCAAGGATGCCACGAGCTACGATATACACACGGTAAAAAAAATGAATACACGGTTAAAAAAAACCTCACTCACAAATCTTACCAGAACCGGTAGGCAAAATCGCCGGTGTCTCCACAAAGGAAATTTCAAGCATTTCAACCGCATATGTTTCATATACTGAAAACCATTGCCCCTCTCTTTATTGATAGTTCGCAGAAACACTTCGAATTCAGCGAGAATCGAAGCTCATCACTAAAGAAATTGCACATTTGTAGCCTTTTGCCATTTTGCAATAAGCTGGTCCCGCGCAAACATTTTCGATGTGATATCAAATTCAGGGGGCGGGAATCAGACCTATGCAATTCTTCATATTATAATGCATTCGAGATTCACTGCTTGCTACCTAGTCCCTACATTCGAAGTCCGAAGGAAAATGGAGGGACCGGGTACCAGTCTAATAAGGGTGCTGTAAAGACGTTATTTTCTGGATAGGACCACATAATAAAAAAAATCCGGTTCGTTAAATCATTTTCGTACTTTTATTTTTATCTAATAATTATCGATTGTAAAAATGTAAGCTTCGATTGTAGCAACATGTAAACCTACGTCGATAACCTTCGATACACGTTCGTTTATAAAGATGGCGTCGTTACAGCGCCATCTATGTTAAAGAATAAGGCATATAGCCGTGGCCCAGGACTGGATTTGATCAGTAGCAATGAAGCATAATTAAATTTCAGGCCATAACCCCGAATTTCAGCTAAAAACTCATTCACACAGCATGATTTAAAATACCGAATTTGACTTGCCCAATACTTCATTTATTTTCATTTTGATAAAAAAATGAACATGTCTTAATATGTAGAGCAACAGAAAAGAATCAAAATTTTCCAGCTCGGTTTTCCATAATTCTTTAGTTTGCGCCAAATCAAGTAAGAAATTTGTCAAGAACACGAACAATAATGACATGTCACAAACGAAGATATCATCGCGACTTCATACAGTTTCGATTTTGTTCAAAATACGAAGCAATAATATTGAATTTCTTCCACAAAACAATAAAAGAAATGTTACTGAAGTAACACAAAGGGAACTTCTAACATTTATGATTAGAAATTTAACTGGTCAAAACCCTCTGAACTCTTTGCATTGCAGACCATCTTTGTTTTAGCTTTCAGGTATACGTATAAAAATATTGAAACAAGTTGATCTATTTGTCAATGACGTTAATCGGCATAACTGGATACACTGGTAGTAGGTGAGGGGCAAATCATGCCCCGTTGTGGATCAAGTTGTGGATCTGTGAGGGAGCTTGTGGATCAATTTGTGGATCTGTGAGGGACTTTGTGAATCAAGTTGAGGATCTGTATGGGAGTTTGTGGATCAAATTGAGGATCTGGAGTGAGGATCACAGGCCGTAATATGAAGTGACTGAAATCGGAAGGATTTTGGCATGCGCAGAAGATTATATTTATAACTTGAGATACCGATTTTCGGGCATATTGCGCGTGCGCAAGGAGTTAGGATAGGTCTGGGATAATAATTTGGGGTATTAAAGGTTGAACGATTTATTCTAAGTGTTAAAAGAGGTGAACATTTGAAACGGGTTCAAATCGTCATCTTAAAAACAAGGCCTGTGATCCTCACTCCATATTCTACTTCTTACACTGCCGATACACACTCTTCCTTTTGTTCTGAGAATGTCATCTTCCTAAACTTCAGTCTAACCGACCGACTTTACAGAATAATCATTAGTTTTGGGTGTTTTCCTTTTGTTTTATCTAGGCTTGGGTGTCAGCTTCGTGTTTATCTCCGCAATGCAAATGCTGAGTTTGTACTTCAACAAAAGGTACACTCTTGCTGTTGGAATAGCTTTGGCTGGAATCAGCTCAGGACAACTGGCTTTTCCTCCATTGATCACACTCTTCATTGATACGTATGGTTGGAAGGGATCCATCCTTATAACATCAGCAATCACTTTACACATATCTGCCGCGGGGGCACTCATGAGGCCAGTTACTCGCAAGAAGAGGCAAAAGACAGGGACAGAGGAGAAGGCAGAAAAACCAAAGGAGTCTGTCACGAAAGAAAACGATTCGCAACCAGGTGACCAGGTAGACATTGGAGATAATGCACTCACTGTTGCTAACAGCAATGGTAACTCCTCTGGTGGAATGGATGAGGAGCAAAGTGATGACAAAGACGTTGCCGTCATTATAGCCGACACGGATGAACTCATCAACGATGGCAATGCTCCCCCGATCGAAGATTACACAGGCACTCTAGTTGCAGCAATTGAAGAGGATGGACTTGCTCAAGTAATGGATCCCGATTCAGTTATCTCTGAGAATAAACCAACCACGTTCACTGGATACATAAATCTGCGTTGGTCTCACGTGAAGCACTTCTTGCTTGAAGAATATGGTCTCAGACGTCTGATACACAACCGAAGGTTTATGCTGATGTTGGTTGCGTATTTCTTTCACGGTTTTGGAAAGCTGAGCATCACCTATATCGTAGCTCGGGCGACCTCTGTCGGTATTGATCTCCACAGATCAGCTCTTCTGCTGTCTCTGTTTGGTGTTGGAGGCTTGATAGGCCGCGTTGGTCCCGGCTGGTTCATTGATAAGAAATACATCAGTGCCAATATGGCCTACGTATTGGGCTTAGCCGTGTTCTGTGTAACTGTTGCTCTCATGCCAGCGTTTGTCGTCTTCGGGCCTCTGGCGGTCTTAGCCGTTGTGATGGGAGTAGCAGCGGGGACATCAGGTTCTCTGTCATTGGTCGTCATTCGTTCCCTCGTACAACCTTCTGATGCTTCTGCGGCCCTAGGAGTCATGCTGGTTTTCACTGCAAGTGGGAACCTCACTGGAACCCTAGTTGCAGGTAAAATTCTGGTTCATACACTCTAAAAAGTCCTTGGTCAGATTGTCTCGGATTACGGGTTTTATTTGGCCTAATATCTTTTAGGATCAAAACTGATACTTTTTGGGTCATTTTGACCTAAAAACCTTGTCAAAAGTTTACACTAGAAGTAAAAGGCCAAATAGAGCCCCGATTCGGGACAAAACCCATCAGAATATTTTGTTTTTTAGAGTGTACGTGCACATAATGAGAGTCAAGAGAGTATCACATAAACATATTCTGTCTTTTCAGTATTTTAGGTTTCTGATTTTTAACAATCATTTCTATGTCGTTTCTCAATTCCAAACTTAAAAGGATACAATTAAAACCTACTTGTTTTAACGTGTTTTCTTCTCATAAACTTTAGACCCAAGAACAATCAGTAACAATGTTCCGGTCACTCCGTAAAAATGAAAACATAAAAAGAAACCGCTATGGTTAAACATGGGTCCTTGAACAAAATATATCTTCATACGAAGTCCAGATAGTACCCTAACTGGGATAAGAAAAAACCCGAAAAAAATTAAGACAAGAGATAAATTCGAGTAAGTTGTCTTCCACTCTACAGTGACAGAAAACATAAGCTGTCTTTAACTTTAATTGCCAAAGTGCAATCTTTACAAGTAAATCACAAGTCATTCCCTCCCAAGTCAAAATGACAATCTATTCAAGTAAAATGATGTGTCATGGTTTATCCCCTTTCGTTTGTGACTGATGTTTGCCTTGTGTTTTTACACGTAATTGACCAAGGATGGATTAACCAGTATATCTGGACAGGAATGTTATGTATTTCTTTCGTTTTATTATTAGGTTTGATCTTCGACAACACGAAAAGCTACAACGTTGCATTCTTCACAGGCGCGGCCATTTTACTGATGGCTACACTACTGGTAACCTTCGTGTACTTTCTGCAGAGGGCCCACACCAAACGACATCTACCTTTGGCCAGGTTTTGGGCAAAGCTCCCGAGAAAAATGAACCTCAAGAATATGTCTAAGTCGGCATCCTACGAGGTCAATGCGAAACTGGGCGATTCGCCAAATCCCGAATTAGGGGTGGTCAATCCCTTATACACTCTCACTGCGTCCGGGGTCCTGGAAAACAACGCTATTACAACAGACAGTGAAGGTGCGAAGGTATACGCTGTGAGCCCTTTATTTGAGTCTGTGGAAACTCCAAGTTCAGAGGAAAATACGACTGAGATGTCGGCAACGGGGTGTGAACCATCTTCCGAGTCGTTACCGATGGGAGAACCATGCCCGGAGAGCCAGCCAAATGGGATGGATTGCCTCGCTGTCGATTCGGCAGTAATCGTCCCCATCTCGACAACACCGATAGATGCCTCTGTCTGCATCAATCAAGACAAAAATAACTCGGACATACCGCCTGATGGCTCCGAATCCGGACTGACTTGTTTCAGCGCAAGCATGGACCCTGAAAGGGGATTCGAAAATCCCACCTTTGGCGTCGAAACTACCGATGCGGTGTCCAGTGACGACGACGAACAGACAGATAAACATATAAATAAAATTGCAGTATTTGACACCGACCCTGAAATAGAAAAGTGAGCATTCAGAGGGAGGCATATCAGAATCATATTGATAGATTTCAGTTTTTATCTATTCACCTCGGGGACATCCTGACTACATTACGACCCCATTATTCAAACCAAACATCAGTCTGCCAAACCAAACATCTGTCTTTATCAACCGTTTAAGACCAGCCACGTAATGGGATCTCGAACAGTAGAAATTGATAAACTGTCTTAGGTATTATGAATAACACATACAACTGAAACACAAACCGAGTGAAGATTCACAACAAGTTGATACCGGTTTCGAACAAATTTAATTTGAAATAAATAAATGCAATCCCTGATATGTCATCTCGACTGTCTACACACCTTGCAAGGTGCGCCCTCATTGCGGGTAGATTTTGTGTGTTCATTACAAAGAACAAACTGTCTACTGCGTATATCACAGAAAAATAAATACCTGTCTTCAGATGCGATGTCAGAAAAAGGGGATATTTAACATTGTTGACTGGTGTGATGTGGGACATGACGTTTTGAACTCCCGAGGGATGCATAGCCCCCGAGGCGAAGCCGGGGGTGCTATGCGTCTAAAACGTCATATCCCACATCACAGCAGTCAACAATTTTTTTGGTTATACCTCTGTCTTGGATTCTTTTGATTTTGATGTAAAAAACATGACGTCAACTCACATGCATGTAGCGTGCTTGAAACAGCTGATCGTCTGCTAGTTCGCTGCTCCCACTCATTTGTAAAAACACGGTTAAAATAGCGTGGGTACCGACGATATCCCATAGGAAGTGTGCTATGATTTTTTTTTATATTTTATAAACTTAACACGTGATCGTTCTAGGCCAATGAAAATACAGTATTCAAGACAGAGGCATAACAAATCATTTTAGTGAAGTGTACTGGAAGTCTGTTATTCAAAGAAGACAAGGTGGTATATTACACATAAACTAAAACCAATGTTTGTTTTATGTCTTGCTTTATTACTCACGGCTAAGTATTGTCAGTTTTTGAGTGCCTGTTGAACCTTTTTTTAAGGAGCGACTGGCCATAAATCACGTATTCACTGTTTCAGTTTGTTACGGTGCCACTCCGAGCTCTCACAAAATTTGGTCCTTTTTATAAAGATTGCAGATTTTTTCAGAAAAAAATATTGACGAATAGAGTAAAAGAAACATATGAAACGAACCATTAATTATTGGAATTCATCTGAATTCGCAAGAATTCCCTTTTCTTTTCATAACCTTCATCTAAAGGAAAGTAAAGATAATATATAAATTATATAAAAAAAATTATGGTACGATAATCGTACTGATAAATAGATGTTTTCTTATACACTGTTTATAAAAATAAAGAAAAGAAAATTTCTGATAGGCGACAAGGCCAATTCTCTCAATTGACTTTTAAGCAAAAATATAAAAAGTATCCAAACTGCAATAATCTGAATAGTTACTTCACCAAAAACTGTGTTTGTCCACAATGTTTTTCATTAACACTTTAGCCCTCTTACCGCCCCATAACAGCCTGCCTCTTACCCCTCATTCTGCCCCAAAACGCCCGAGCACACTATAGTTTAATGGTTTCATGGAGGACTTAATACAATGTAATACAATCAGGGGCGGATCCAGGATTTTCGCGGGGGGGGGGGGTCATCAGAAACATTTTGTGAAATGTAGACAGGTTTTTTTCTCCGGACACTTGGCCTTTGACAATCAATAGGTGGGGGTGAGGGTGGGAATTGGGGGGGGGGCCTCGTACCATACTTTCAATGGGGGCGCTGTTCAAATTTGACGATTATTAACACTATATTACAAAATAATTTACAAATACCCCCCTAACCAAACTGGCTCTTTCCGTATTTTGTGCACAGGCGGACATTATTACCATTTTTTGGGTGTCAGAGTGGGGGGAGGGGTGTTCGGATTATTTTTAAGGAATTTCTATGAAAATATTATTGACTGAGCTGGGGGGGGGGGGGTTGGCCCCCCTTGGATCCGCGCCTGACAATGTATTACAATTAAATACAAAGATTAAACCGCTTATTTATTTGGTTTAAGCCCCATTAATATTGGGCCCTTTGTCTTCGTATTTTATAAACACTGTATACTCGGTGCCCTAACGAGGGCTTGCGCGAAGACTTTCACAAGCTTTTATACATCTCCTCTACCGCAAATAACATAATTTCCATTCCCTTTACATTGACCCTCATCTCCTGGCAAAACAATAAAGGAAAACAGCTCTTTGCATAAAGAGAGGCTTATTTGAAATATAGCACCGGGGCTGAGAAAAGTTGTGATGTTGTTTATGGCAAGCCATGTCTGATTGTGCAGAAAATGTTACGTATTTTACGTTTGTGTTCCTCCTCCCTCCTCGCCGACGACGGAAGACTCTCTCTGGTTTAACTTACAAAGGTTCCACTAACTTTGATCGTGCTTAAGGTTCCACCAGTTGGTTGTCTAGTCTAAGTCGACTTTCTTCGCTTGGTTGTCTCTACGGCTTTGTTAACTTTTTGGGACTGTATTTCCTGTGTATGTGCATATTAACTACTTTGTGTTTTTTTTGTTATTGTGTTAATACAAGATTATTTATTTTTTTGTTAATGTAAAATTTTAAGAATATATTTTTTTCATAGAATTTGCGCTATGCAACTTAAAAAAATATTACATATTACTATTGACCATTAGCCCACTTTGACTAGACGTTTGTTCAATGTTAATTAGTGCACAAGCGTAGGTTGGTCCCTTATCGAATTGTTCACTGCTGTGATTGGTCAAATCATCAAGGGGCGGGGCATAACGGGTCGGTCTATTCATAACAGTGGGTGTTTGACAAAGAGCTATTTTTCTACGGTATTTGACAATAATTCTGGTCGTTCTTGATATGTAATCCAAATTCCTGATATTTACGATGCCAACTGTATCACATGTTTAACCCTAAAAGGGCCGGGAGCGGAATCCGCCCCCACGGCTTTTTCCGCGATAGCCTTAAAAAAATTGTTTTCGCGACCCGAGCTGTTATGACTTTTAGCCTCGAGCCTTGCGCATCTTTTGACACCAAAATATAAAAATCGGACCAGGGGTTGTCGCGCAGCAAAACATTTTCCGGCGCTAAGTGCCGTCAAAACTGAATTTTCCCATGTACGTCGTGTACACAGAAGAATTACCATTCATTCATAATAATTATTATGAATAATTAATTAGCCATAATTCCAAAACCCTTTGACCTATAGTCATGAAATATCTTGGGTATGTTTATGAGGAGTTGTTCTACGCATGTACCGAGTTTCAAAATTTTTCGTCACTCAATGGCCAAGATCCTACGGGGGGGGGCTGAATCCGCCCCCCGGCTGAGAGATGGTCAAAATAACCCGGCCCTTTTAGAGTTAAAATGGATACGTAAATAATTATGTACACATTGACGGCATTATGGAGGCAACGGAACTGACTGTGTACAACTTCCACACATCACTGGGCAGTTTTTGCGGATGGCGGATACGCGATCACACAGATTGGCCACTTTGTTGCTACACCAACGAGAGACGTCAATGCAAGGTGCTGTCCAAGAAATAAACCAAAAAAAAATTCAATAGTGTAACAAATCCCTGCCTAACTGGTTAGGAGCAACTCATGTACAGCTGAGTCTTTTAAAGTGCTATGTCCGGAAGGTTCAGTTTACCTGAGCAATCTGGTGGTCTGTACCCAACTGGGCATGTGCAGCTACACGTCACAGGATCCAGAGTTCCTCCGTTTAAACAAGACAGGTTACACTCTACAAATTAAAACGTAAAACACGAAGCTGTAAGAAATGACCCAAAAGGAAATGAATTACATATGACAACAGCATTCAGCCCAAGAGTAGTTCGCTCACTCATTACACCCTTTCGTAGCAGGTGCTATATGAAGCTGCTGATCCAACAATTCGGGCGATTCAAAATGCAGTGCGCCACCAAGAGTTTGCCACGGAGAGGTGTTTTTGAGTCTCGGTCGACAAAACATGGCCCATTTGAACGAATGTCAGTAGAAAACTTGAGCTAATTTGTTATAGATGGGGAAAAGCGTTCTGCCGCCTTACAAAAAACTCCATATTGATGAAACAAAAAGAAAAGGGCAAACAGATACCCGAAACATACGCTTACGAACTTTCTGGCTGGAAAAACTAACAATTTCAAATGTCCCGCGCTGCGACTTTGTAGACCATTTCCCACAATGCACTGGGAAAAATTAACTCTCCGTGGCAAACTCTTGGTGGCGTACTGCATTGTGAATAGCCCAAATTCACCCTTGTTTGTTACTCCTAAAAGCACTTGGAGCAATAAAGTTGTTACAGTTGATATCAGTGGTTCTCAATAGAGAAAGCATAGAAATAATTCAAAGATCTTTCACCTCACTCAAACTTCCAAAAGAAAGCAACAAAACTCTGCCAAATAAAATCTTACAAGATGAAGGGACTTTTAGGTATATATGCCTTCATTAGGCCAAAAAAAAAAAGTCTCCGGTTTCTGGTATGGAGCTTGCCCAAAAAGTGGTGCAGCGACGCGGCTTTTTTTTTTTAATTTTTTTTTTTACTTTTTTTCCCTTCAAATGTCGGTTGATGACTGCAAATGGTGCCCGACTAAACTTAGTGCAAATATATGGGAGTCCAGAGATGCCACATAAATCTTATTCTCGATCATAACCCCATCTAAAAACACGTTCAAATTGTGCAGCAGCAGAATTCCAGTCAAACCAGTGAGTTTGGCGGTTTTGAAACATCATCTTGTCTTGAAACAAAAACGTTTTCATTTTGCCGACTTATATAGCGCATGTATCTTCCAACAATTGGGTACTCAAAGCGCTGGCCAGTATGTTTATTATTAAAGAAAGGTAAATAAAGTTTTTGAGAAAGTGAGACCCGTTGTATAGCACCTTATAATAGTTTACAAGGTGCTGCGGCGCATATTGTGGCCACTGCCAGAAACACAGGGACAAACCCCTTCTCTTAGCGATAAGTGTTACTGCGTTCTTTTACGTGCTTTACACAACACACGAGACCTACGGCTTTACGTCCCATCCGGACGAAGCAATTACGGTAAAGTGTCTTGCTCAAGAGCACAAGCACCATGTTCCCCCAGTAGGTTACCAGTCAAATAAATAGACAGTCATTGAGATAGGTAACTGTATAGCCTAATTCACATTTGACAGTCCATATAGTCTCATTCCCAATTGAGTCAGTCGTTGAGCTAGGTACAATTTACAAGTGACAGTCAGCCAGTCAGTGAGATAGGTAACCAGTCTAATCCACAAATGACAGTTAGTCATGGTCCAGTGGTCACTGTGTTTGACTCGTGTACGAAGTTGCGTGGTTACGAACCGTACCGGGAACATGGTGTTTGTGTCCTTGGGCAAGACACTTGACTACAATTGCCTCTCTCCACCCAGGAGCATAAATGGGTACCTGTGAGGGTCGAGGACCAATTGAGCGCTGATATCGGCTGCCACGTGGTCCCATGGCCTGATGAATGGGGTAATAATTGTAAAGCGCTATGAAATCGACGATGGAAAGTGCTATATAAGCACAATTATTGTATTATTAGTCTGTCAGTGAAAAAAGGAACCAATCTAAAACTTACAATCTACAGAAAAATAGCGACAATCCTAAGCAAGTGTAATTCACAAGTGAAAGTCAATTCCCAGTCTTTACTCCAAAAATGCAGGCCTTTGTCCAACATTTTGTCCTGTTCCAATGAAAGATGTACCAAGTAAATACATACCACATTCAAAGCAGTATCTTGGGCAGAAATCTGCATCAATAACTCGTGGAGGGGCCTCGTATTCCGTCCAGCATCTTGTATCATTCACGAAACATTGCTCTGCAAAATTAAAACTTGTTATTAGATATTCATAAATACCTTTGAGAGTTTACCCATTCCTATTGGTCTAGAGCTCGTCACGTGGCCGGTCTTTAACGGATGATAAAGACCGGCTGGCTGGTTTCAAACCCTTTTTCCAATGTCACATGAAATTTGGACTCCTGTGAACTTCAGTGCCTTTTACCGTCTTATTGGTTGAATGTTCACAATCCTCACGTAGGCATGCGCAATACTACCAATGAGGCAGAATTTCATAGTCCTAAATTCACAATACACTGGCACAGCTGCGTTGTGCGCCACATCGCGCAGTACGTTGAACGTAATTCAGGTGATTATCACCATCCAGACTCCAACCTGTCTTTAGCAGAGTGTTTAAAACCTCTGAAGCACACATTTATTCCCTTAATATTGCATTTCTGTCCCAGTTTGCAGCCGAATAATAATGCTCAAATTCAATGTAGAATCTTTTAAACCTCGGGTCAGATTCAACTCGGAATCGAGTTCGGATTTGACCTGACATTCTTCTTGGTGAAAATGAGAATTTGTTGTAAAAAAACTGACTCAGGAAAGGGTAATTTGACTCGGGAAAATATCAGGTCAAAATTATCTGGATTTGGGTCGAATCTGAGCTGGGACCTTTAAGAGTGTATACCATCAGTCCATTTACACCATTCGAGATTATCAAATTAATTAAAACATAGATAAACTCAACTACTATCAATTATCATTTCGAGGCTAAAATGATATTGTCATTTTGGATTTTATAAAAACAAAATTGAAATAAACAGCGTTACCGTCACAAGTGTCGCCTCTATAGCCAGATGCACAGTAACAGTCGCAAGTGTCTTGGTCAAGGAGTCCGCTAGAGTTGCAGATAGACCCCATGTTACACGCTGAGAGCATGGAATAATAAAAACAAAAACAAATGGAACGTGACTGAAAATTGTATTCATGTACTTCAACGAGCATTCAATATTTCTTCACTGCCATTGTCCTGGTCGATCAAGCCATTTTAAAGAGGTACGATGTATCTGAGCGCAGAAACACCAGTCGAAATCCAGCGGATAAGTGCATATTCAGTGTCGTTTCTGAGTGAACGTACACTGCAAAATTGCATTGTTAAATTTACACTGTTGGTATCTATATAGGACCATCTGGTGTTAAATTTTACTGGTGTTGTCCTATATCGATACCGAATGGTGTTAAATTAACACCACAGTTTTTGCAGTGTATACACCGCAATGCTTTATTTCAGATAAAGTACCATCTCTAAATGTGCCTGTGGCGGCCTCGGTGGATAGTGTTTAAAATGGCTGCCAATTTTGAGAGATTAACCTACAGAACTCGGAAACAATGAGGCAGAATCTTTCTTCTGGTGTCTACGGGTTATCAGACTCTGACAGTACTTGAAACCAATTTATTAAAGTAAGCTAAAATGACCTCCCTGCATTGAAAAATGGCCGCAAAATCAATCCACCATTGGAGAAAGTAGAATCGACATCTCAATTGTCAAGCTTTGGTATGTGGGACATCCGTGGCAAAAATAAAGTTTTTACAACAAAGTGCACCAAAAGGTGAAACAAATTTCAGCTAGAATAGTGTCAGCTGTTTGCACTGTCCGATGGTTTCCATACAGTCATGCATAATGGTTGGCGCCTTTTGCAGTCTCTCGCCTTAATATTCCTGTCTTGAATTTGGAACTTCCAACCAACTGGCAAATTAAGACATTGACTTATATCAAACACGCAAATGCATTGAATTATTTCTCAACGATTGCCTCTGATGAAGTAGCGACATTTGCAGTCCAAAGTGACACAATACAAATGGACAAAATCGCAAAATCTTACCATCATATAAACAGTTTCTACCGTCATTCATAAGAAGGTAGTTGCTCATGCAGGAACAGTTGTATGCGCCCACTGTATTGGTACAATTATGCTCACACAAATCAGTTCCATTCAGGCATTCGTTTATATCTGAAGGAATAAAGAAGAATCAACAGTGAAAGGGAAACGGCTGTAAACAGTGAAGGTACAATATATTCTGGTTTTCTCAAAAACGTTTGGTAAATTATAGGATATTTATTACACAACTAAACAGGGTATCTGAAACATTTTTCCCAGTACCAACGATTCCCACAAGGATTTTGATATTATCATAATGCAGTGGGCGATATTTTTGAGCGAATGGTTTTTGAGAACATGGGGCGCTGTTACGACGCCATTTTGGCAGAAGAAATAGACATGAATCCCTGGTTATAAACGTAAGTTTACATTGTTACAATGTTAAATTTTAAGATTGAAGCTGCGAAATTGTTGCGAAGTAGCTGCGCCCTGATTCGCTAAAAATATGGTCTATTCTATATTGGAGACCAACAATTCTCCAACAAAAGATTCGTTGACATAATTTGTGCTCATACGTTCTGTCTCTCAGGCAAGACGCATACATTTCATCACTAACCTTCACAGCTGCTGCTGCTGTAATTATAATAGAATCCGTTCGTATCACATTCACAAGTGCAGCTCGGAAAGTCTAGTACAGCTCCTCCGCCACACGTTCTATCACACATTGTCGAGGGTGATGTCATGGGCTCAGATGTGGTCGCTTGCCTCGTGGTCGACTGATTGGTGGTTAAAAGTGTTGCTGAAGGTATAACAGTGGTCGGTTGCGTCGTGGTTGATTGATTTGTGGTTAGAATAGTTGTCAGTGCAGTGGTATATGGTGTTGTTAAGGGCTCAGCTGTGGTTGATTGCTTCGTGGTAGACTGATTAGTGGTAACTTGAGTTGTCAATGCCTCAGCTGTAGTTGGTTGCTCTGAAGTCGACTCAGCAGTGGTAAATTGTGTTGTTAAAGGCTCCACTGTGGTTGATTGCTTCGTAGTAGACTGATTAGTGGTAATTTGAGTTGTCAGTGCCTCAGCTGTAGTTGGTTGCTCAGCTGTAGTTGGTTGCTCAGAAGTCGACTCGGCAGTAGTAAACTGTGTTGTTAAAGGTTCAACTGTGGTTGATTGCTTCGTAGTAGACTGATTAGTGGTAATTTGAGTTGTCAAAGCCTCAGCTGTAGTTGGTTGCTCTGAAGTCGACTCAGCAGTGGTAAATTGTGTTGTTAAAGGCTCCAATGTGGTTGATTGCTCCGTGGTAGACTGATTAGTGGTAACTTGAGTTGTCAGTGCCTCAGCTGTAGTTGGTTGCTCAGCTGTAGTTGGTTGCTCAGCTGTAGTTGGTTGCTCAGAAGTCGACTCGGCAGTAGTAAACTGTGTTGTTAAAGGTTCAACTGTGGTTGATTGCTTCGTAGTAGACTGATTAGTGGTAATTTGAGTTGTCAAAGCCTCAGCTGTAGTTGGTTGCTCTGAAGTCGACTCTGCAGTGGTAAATTGTGTTGTTAAAGGCTCCAATGTGGTTGATTGCTCCGTGGTAGACTGATTAGTGGTAACTTGAGTTGTCAGTGCCTCAGCTGTAGTTGGTTGCTCAGCTGTAGTTGGTTGCTCAGCTGTAGTTGGTTGCTCAGAAGTCGACTCGGCAGTAGTAAACTGTGTTGTTAAAGGTTCAACTGTGGTTGATTGCTTCGTAGTAGACTGATTAGTGGTAAGTTGAGTTGTCAGTGCCTCAGCTGTAGTTGGTTGCTCAGCTGTAGTTGGTTGCTCAGAAGTCGACTCGGCAGTAGTAAACTGTGTTGTTAAAGGTTCAACTGTGGTTGATTGCTTCGTAGTAGACTTATTAGTGGTAATTTGAGTTGTCAAAGCCTCAGGTGTAGTTGGTTGCTCAGCTGTAGTTGGTTGCTCAGAAGTCGACTCGGCAGTAGTAAACTGTGTTGTTAAAGGTTCAACTGTGGTTGATTGCTTCGTAGTAGACTGATTAGTGGTAATTTGAGTTGTCAAAGCCTCAGCTGTAGTTGGTTGCTCTGAAGTCGACTCAGCAGTGGTAAATTGTGTTGTCAAAGGCTCCACTGTGGTTGATTGCTTCGTAGTAGACTGATTAATGGTAATTTGAGTTGTCAATGCCTCAGCTGTAGTTGGTTGCTCAGCTGTAGTTGGTTGCTCAGAGGTCGACTCGGCAGTGGTAAACTGTGTTGTTAAAGGCTCAGCTGTTGTTGATTGCTTCGTAGTAGACTGATTAGTGGTAACTTGAGTTGTCAATGCCTCAGCTGTAGTTGGTTGCTCAGCTGTAGTTGACTGCTCAGAGGTCGACTCGGCAGTGGTAAATTGTGTTGTTAAAGGCTCAGCTGTGGTTGATTGCTTCGTGGTTGACTGATTAGTTCTTACTTGAGTTGTCAATGCCTCAGCTGTAGTTGGTTGCTCTGAAGTCGACTCAGCAGTGGTAAGTTGTGTTGTTAAAGTCTCAGCTGTGGTTGATTGCTTCGTGGTAGACTGATTAGCAGTAACTTGAGTTGTCAGTGCCTCAGCTGTAGTTGGTTGCTTAGCTGTAGTTGGTTGCTCAGAAGTCGACTCGGCAGTAGTAAACTGTGTTGTTAAAGGTTCAACTGTGGTTGATTGCTTCGTAGTAGACTGATTAGTGGTAATTTGAGTTGTCAAAGCCTCAGCTGTAGTTGGTTGCTCTGAAGTCGACTCAGCAGTGGTAAATTGTGTTGTTAAAGGCTTCACTGTGGTTGATTGCTCCGTGGTAGACTGATTAGTGGTAACTTGAGTTGTCAATGCCTCAGCTGTAGTTGGTTGCTCAGCTGTAGTTGGTTGCTCAGAGGTCGACTCGGCAGTGGTAAGTTGTGTTGTTAAAGGCTTAGCTGTGGTTGATTGCTTCGTAGTAGACTGATTAGTGGTAATTTGAGTTGTCAATGCCTCAGCTGTAGTTGGTTGCTCAGAGGTCGACTCTGCAGTGGTAAAATGTGTTGTTAAAGGCTCAGCTGTGGTTGATTGCTCCGGGGTAGACTGATTAGTGGTAAGTTCAGTTGTCAATGCCTCAGCTGTAGTTGGTTGCTCAGAGGTCGACTCTGCAGTGGTAAATTGTGTTGTTAAAGGCTCAGCTGTGGTTGATTGCTTCGTAGTAGACTGATTAGTGGTAACTTGAGTTGTCAGTGGCTCAGCTGTAGTTGGTTGCTCAGCTGTAGTTGGTTGCTCAGAGGTCGACTCAGCAGTGGTAAATTGTGTTGTTAAAGGCTCCACTGTGGTTGATTGCTTCGTTGTAGACTGATTAGCAGTAACTTGAGTTGTCAATGCCTCAGCTGTAGTTGGTTGCTCAGAGGTCGACTCGGCAGTGGTAAACTGTGTTGTTAAAGGCTCAGCTGTGGTTGATTGCTCCGGGGTAGACTGATTAGTGGTTACTTGGGTTGTCAGTGGCTCAGCTATAGTTGGTTCCTCAGCTGTGCTTGTTTGCTCTGTTAGGACTGAATATGTTGGTGTCGGTTCCTCTGTAATTACTTGAGTAGTAGTTGGTTCAATTGTTGCGGACGCTTTTCTACTCTTAGTTGCCGAGGCTTGCGTTGAAATGATTTCAGAGGGGCTAAAGAGAGTGGTAAAATCTGTTGTAGTTCTTAGAGTTTCATCTTTATTTGCCGTACCTGTTGCTGGTGTAGTGGGCACATCATCAAGTATCCTAAAGATGTCCTCAAACGACTCGCACGTATAACCGTCATCATTGAGAAAGTATCCAGAGACGCAAGTGCAATTGAAGGAACCCAATGTGTTGGTACAGTTGTGTTCACATCCCGGGGAAGACTGGCATTCATCAACATCTGTACAAGGATAAAGATATTTAAAGTAACTTCGATGTAGATTAACTGGAAAGTCCTTGAAAAATACATGGATATTCCCCCCTTGATTACATCTATGGTCGGAATCTGTATTTTTTAAACTCCCGATTCCTTCCACACTAAAGCACGTCGAAAGATTTTGAAATCAATCAACATTCTTTTAAATCATCAATGGTTTCCGTGACACTTTGTAACGGCTACGTTTACATGTATCAAAGTCGCAGAGAACTGTTGTATAAAATAGGACATCCCCATAAAAATGTTTTCATGACTTCGTTATGTTTAGAATATTGTGACCAACTAATCTCGTTTATTCGTTCATTTTCTTTTTAAATATTGTGTCAGATTTATTCTCTCCGCAGATTCCAGAGCTGGTGATCACAATTTATTGTATTATGATGGATTTTATCACTTTCCAATGTTCCCTTGACATGTAATGATAATCCTATTATTATATAGTGGTAATGCCATTTGAATGGACCAAACAGGAGTTGTGTTACATAAATGGCATTAATCCACAGATGACGTTTTCGAAAAAAAGGCAAATGTATTTCAGGGTCACCATGTATATACAAGTCTGGAGAATATTTGCCAAGAGAAACACAGGACGATATTTCTGGCAAAAACGATTTGGGTGGGGCTGTGACACCCCTCCACCCTCTCTAGCGACGCCTCTGTTTTGTCTCTTTGCCATAACAGATTGATCACATACAATTCTGACGCTAAATATTACTGCTCCTCAGTCTTTTTTACTAAATTAAGTGTAAATAACCACCAGTGTCACACAGTAAACCATGTTTCCCTCTTACCAAGATCTGTAACAGGTGCTCTGGTTATCATTATAAGACTTATGGTTTATACGTGGAAAATCAGCATGTTTCATATGAAATACTTTGCCAACTTGCCTTCACACTCGCCAGATGTGTCGTTTGTTTGGTAACCAGACGGGCAGAAGCACTGACACAAATCCACATCTAGATAGTGATTTCCTCCACAAGTTGTTATACATTCTGCAGTCAATAAATAAGATACATGTTTCAGTAAAATATAGCCATTATTTTAGCAAAATGAAGCGAAGTTGCCCTCAATCTCAGTCTAGTCAATAAGAAAATAGAAGCATTCTTTTATGTTATCTTGGGGAGTGTGGCCTAGTGGTTAGGGTTCGTGACCCATGATCAGAGGGTCAGTGATTTGAATGCAGCTGCTGGTCATATGTTGTGTTCTTTGGTATATAAAGCCACTTCACTCTCACTTGCCTCTCTCCACCCAGGAGAATAAATGGGTACCTGTATTAGCTGGGGAGTAACCTGCGATGGACTAGCATCCCATCCAGGGGGAGAAGTCTCAGTCGTTTCATGCTACTGAAACAGGAGATAAACGCCGGCCTGATGGGCCACATTGGCTCGTGACAATTTTTTTTAACTTTATATTATCTGATACTTTTATGAGATCATCGCTGCGAACAAGCGTAATTCGTTCTGTACACCTCTTGACTTTGTCAACGACTGGAACACTGTTCCTCTACCTCCAGACATCAACATGAATGCATTCTTAATATATATTGTTACAGCTTCACACAATTCCGCTACAGGTGGCGAGAAAGCTGATTTAATAAACCATTTATCAATCAATCATGACCCTTTAACGTGAACAGTTAAACCCTAACCTTTATACGTAATTCTTAACCCTTAACATGAACAGTCGTATCAATTTTTTTCTGAAACTTAAAATCGAGTTTTGTTGCATTTAGTCTTATTCACTCACCTTCACAACTATTCCCAACCCAGTTGTCAGTGCAGTTGCATTTACATGTTGTTTCGTTCATAGCTCCATTCCCGTTGCAAAGCGGATGCAACGCGCATCTGCAGTTCGCATTCTGTAGGTCACACTCACTGCTGCAGAGTCCGTCCTCACACCAGCCGGAACCAGACTCACATTGCGTGCAGGTGTCGTTGCCTGTACCATTCGTGTATGGACTCAGAGATTCATCGGTGAAGTATCCACTTGAATACATAAAGAAGAAGTAATCAAAGAATATGATTTTGTGTAAGCTGCGAATTTTATCGTGCGATAACGTGCTTGACCTTCACTGTGACCTTTACAAAGGTTGGATTATATATAGCTACCGGGCTAATATTTTATGTCCGTCTGACTGATGGTCAATTTTGAAAATGTTTGGTTTTGCAGATACTCCTAGCCTTGGCCTCATTTAATTCCAGTCACTCATCACTACACAATTATCAATTGATCACAACAACATTTTGTTGGCACTGTGACCAAGTTCCTTGCCCCATTCAATTTCAGTACTGCGTTGAGTAGACTGTGTAAAATCCTTCATGTTGTGAAAAGGGCCGCAGTTGGGATTGGAACCATTTGCCTGGCTATCAGTCATCATGGAAACGCTGAAGGGCAAATGATTCCGATCCTAAACCACATCAGCCTTTTTTACAACATGCAGGATTCTACACAGCTTACATAACACAGCACTGAAATTGATTAAGGCACGGAACTTGGTCAGTGTCCAAAAATGTTGTTGTGAACAATTAAAAATTGTGCAGTGATGCGTGACTGAAATTAAATGAAACTCATAGGGGTTGAGGCCAAGGCTTAGGAGTATCTGCACAACCAACAATTTTTAAAATTGACGTCATTTTTTCGTAGACATTTTAAGAACAGTCAGACGGACATTTTTTGGGACATACTTTATTTCGGGGGAAAATGACAAAATGGCAGTAGCTACGATTGAAATAAGAAACATACAATTTAATATTTGTAATATTATATTAATACTCAAATATTAAAAAAATGAGGTATTGCTTAACTGTTTCTTTCTTATATATACTTACATGTTCTCAAAGTTACACTTCCAGTGCAGCTTGTCATACTCCATAACTCCGGTAAACGAATTCCACAGGAATTCGCAAAAGTGCAGTGCACATCCAACTGATCTCATTGAAGACCAAGTGAGCTAAAAAAAGGGAAACCGCAGAGTCATTTTAACAGCTAATCTCACCACTGAATCAACCTATCTGGCAAAAGGTTTCTTTGGTTTAGTTTTGAAATTTTGTTTTGTCCAATCATCGATGAACTCAGAATCGTGTGAATCGAAAGATGAGAAACCTTGGTCTTAACCATCACGAAGAATTGGTAATTCCTCTTTTCTTGAAAATGAGAGCATACTAGGGGCAGTGATTTCACTGGATGCTTGATCCCATTATTTACATACAATCAAGTAAGAAATTTCATGATATTTTGACAGTTTCATTTTTGAATGTTTGCAAATGGTGTCCCTTATCTTTAACGTTATCGGGTGAATTACCTGAAAGTGCTATGTTATACCTATGTCTTGAATACTAAATTTGGCTTAGCACAGTCACGTGTTCAGTGGGATGTCACGTATGTGATATACCACAGGAAGTGTGCTATGACTTTGTGAGTACGGTACGTACGGTGTGAAACGCTTGTATCGTTGGTACCCACGCTATTTTCACCACGTTTTCACACATGAGTGGGAGCAACGAAGTAGCAGACGATCAGCTGTTTCGAGCACGCGACATGTATGTGAGTTGACGTTCGATTATCATCATGATTGTTGTGTTTACTGCTGTTTGTGTTCGTGATTTTTACGTCACTAAAGAATCGAAGACATAGACATAGGTATAACTTAAACATATGTATAACTCGGGGCACAAAGTTTCCACTCGGGTGCTCAAAACATCATATCCCACATCACACCAGTCAACAATTGCTAATTATAGACCTACCAGTTTGTACATCTGACAAATGATGGGGAGATCTGGTCTCTGGCAGGACTTGTCGTGGTAGACGTAGTAGTCGCCAAAAGTGTACCATTCCTCTAACGTCTCGTTCAGCTGCGCATCTGCCTCCGAGTAGCTCGTCAGTTGGATCCAACTCTCGCTGTTAGGCAGTGAGATCTCGTAGATGCAGGATTCCAAGACAGTAGAAGCTTGGTCGGATAGCTCAGAACTCCACAACTGATGGTACACCATAACAATAATAATTTAT